>CBQS012616931.1:0-22132 GCA_900070015.1 Hordeum bulbosum | reverse complement strand
TTTCTTTCTGTTACTTCGAAAGTAGCTGCTTCAGCTCCAGCCACGCGAATTCTCGATATTCCTTTTTATTTCTCATCAAACGAATGGCATCTTTCTTCATAGGGGCCTAGCCAAGGAAAGCTTTCCCATTAAATGAATGTGCTTGCGTACTCTTCGATTCCTGCGGGAAGTGTGGGACTAATTGAATTTCATTCTTGTCTGCTAAGAGAATTATTCTTCCTTACAGCTTGCATTCGATGCATCCACCGTACTAAGAGCTCCTTCTTGAAGAACCGATTCTGTAACAACCCCAAAGGCGAATCTATCTAAAGAAACCTAAAACTCCCATTATGATTTGAGATTGCCTTGCCGTTGCGCCCCTTGCCTTTCTTACTGGATTTCCAGTTGATGGGGAAGGCTTGGCAAAGAAGCTTGTGTCGGAAGAGAAGTGGAAAACTAAGCTGTTCGGGCTTAACTTAAACCTGATTGCCCTAGTAGGAGTCAGAATAAGGTTGAGGCTTGAAGACAAGCAACTGACATCTCGGATCTTGCCATTGCCAGGAGCATGGATGCCCAGAATGCCCTCAGTCTATGTCTGTCTATATAGGCTTTAAGGAAAAAGGCAAGTAAGCCGTAAGCCAAAAATCAAGGCTTTTAAGGACCTTCGACAGCTTATAAATAAGCTAATAACAGATCTTTTGCGTCTTTCGAGATGCGAAGAGAAGTAAGAAGGTTTACTATTGGGATAACGAAGATATGACCATATTTCAGATCGATTTTCAACAGACGAGATCGGATAGTAGAATAGAGAGAAGGATTTGCTGCTTTCTTAAAATGATAGAGAGTCAGGAGAGGGTCTATGTTAATAGAGCTCTTTAGATAGGGAGAGGAAAGACGTAACTAGACCGCGGAAAGAATAGAATCTTTTACCGCTACATCCGCTGGAGAAGAAAACTCAGCAAAGGAGATTCCTATCCTTTCTCTAGTTGAAGACTAATCTGGATATTCCCGAAGATGCTTGACTTCGAGTTCTTGGAGTGACAGCTTTCTTTGTAAACAAGGGTCCCTTACTCTATTACTTTTCCACTTCATTGATCTGAAAGAAGTGACAGAAGAAAGCTACGGGCATATACCCCTGCCCCGGGGGAACAGGTGCCACCTCAACAGCTATATTCTAAATCGTTAAGCCTCGCAACCCTTTCCTTTGTATCGGACCTTTCCCGCTTTCCTTACTTTCCTTCCTCACTCAAACTTCAAAAAGTCCTTCCATGAATCTAGGGAAGGAAAACCACCTCTGACTTCGCCAAGTCTCCCTTTCTTTGGTCGAAGGCTTCAGGTCAAGATCCTTTTTCCTATCTATTGAAGATGCAAAGAGAGATGCTTCTTCCTCTTCAAGTTGGAAGTGCAAGAAGAAATGCGGTAAATAGGAGTTCCATCTACCACGCACTCGCCCCACACTCCAGCTAACTTCAGCATCCATACTCAGCTAGGAGGAAGGTGCCGGGGACACTATGAACACACATGTACTTGGTTGACTTCACGTCCCGTCTCACAACCGGGTAAGATCAAATAAACAAACAGCTTGCTTGCCCAATCCCTATTGAGAGGATTTCTTGAGCTTGAACTTCCTTTTGTAGCTCCGCTCACAAGGACTTCTTTTCATCCGCAATGAAGCTTATACCACCACTTGGTCAGTAAGGCCTGATTCAAAAAAAGATCAATCACCCCCTTCCCTACTTCAATGGAAAAGGGGGAATCGCCCTTTCACAGCCGCCCCTCCACAAAATTTATACCTATCCTTTCGCCTAAGATGATCACGAACGAAGACAGAGAATTGCGTAGATAGGAGGAGGAAACGAACCAACCCGAAAAAACAAACAAAAGGGAATGAGAGAAATGATCGGAACGATTGAGGAAAGAAAGAGAATGGCGGCCCCTTTCCTTTCGCCCAGGGGGCATCGTCGTCGGGGACAGGCTTCGAGGGTTCTTCCATATCTAGATATAGAGATAGATGATGATAGAGATCTAGATCTTTCTATAGATAGATCCTTTGAAAAATTTCTATTGATCCGCTTTCAAGATCTATGAACAAGAGAGATCCAAAAAATCTCCATGTAAAAAAAAAGAGATGAATAGATAGGGCTGAGCCGATAGCAGGACTGGGTACGATGATGGGGCGAGAGAGGGAAAAAACCCTTCGGGATGGATCGGGAAAAGTGACCTCCGGCTCAGCCCACGACTTCCTTCCCTTCGCATAGCTCAGGTGACTCCCTTCCCCCTTTTTTCCCAGAATGAATTAGCCCGACACGACGAATCCTGCCCTCCTGTCTTTCTTTCTCATTGAATGAACCACTGCCTGGGACGCCCCTATGCCTATGAATTCAATGATTTAAGGGCCCCGGGAGGAAACTTCGGAAAGAAAGCCTACTGGTTGGTCTGGTTGTCCCCCGGCGGTGCCCGGGCGGGCCTCGGTTCAATCTTGCCGATTCTACCTAGACATGGCTCAAAATGAAGGGGTAAGGCCAAGTGTTCTTAAAACAAAACTCGAAGTGCACACTTCGGAGCACGGTCTTCCGTTAGGTCCTTTACGGACGACGAAAGCCCCTTGGCTATACTCTACTCTTCGCCTCCGGCTGTTCTGTTCTTTTCTTTTGGCTCGGCGGAGCTGAGCTGGGTTCCATTACACTCTGTAGGAAATGCATAGACAGTCCACGCAGCAAACCGAGGCCCTGCGTGCGCCGTACGTACCGCCTACGAATAATAGGTAGCCCCACCCCAGGCAGAGTTTGTGAGCCGTGTAATAGGCGACCATTTCGCGCGGTTCGGGGGGCACTTGAATAAGCCGCCGGCACCCGGCTGCGTCTTTACCCCTATCCAATTTTTGGGCCAATTCCCCCTTCGTACTACCAAAAAATGAGATTCTTGCCGAATCCGAGTTTGCTGCCCCAACCATTACAAAACTAATACCTATTCTGTTTAGTACTTCAGGTGCTTCTCTAGCGTATAATGTAAATCTCGTAGCGGATCAATTCCAACGAGCCTTTCAAACTAGTACTTTTTGTAATCGACTCTATAGCTTCTTCAATAAACGCTGGTTCTTCGATCAAGTTTTGAATGACTTTCTAGTCAGATCGTTCCTGCGTTTCGGATATTCAGTCTCATTCGAAGCTTTAGACAAGGGTGCTATTGAGATATTGGGCCCTTATGGTATCTCGTACACATTCCGACGATTGGCCGAGCGAATAAGTCAACTTCAAAGTGGATCTGTTGTGCGAAGAGTGCGTTATGAACCGTGGCCGCCTACCTGCTTTGGTTGGTGGGGGCGGCTCCTCCGTTGTGGGTAAACGGGAAACCCGACTCTACGAACCCGAGGAAAGGCTGCACAGCTTCCGTAGGGGCGTTAAGACCGGAGCTTTTTGTAGTGCTAGCAGGAATGCAAGTGAATGAATCCAATCCCATCCCCTTTAAAATCGGCGAGGTAATACCTTATTGAAGTAGGGCACGCTACGGCAACACAGGACTGACGGGGTGGGGGCTTGCTGTCTACTTGGCGAGCCTTCACTGCCCCCTTCTGTAACTTCCCTTCTTTCGTCCGTCCACGAGGCAGTCAAAAGAAAGAGAGAAAGGGGCGGCTATAACGCAGGAGTCGTGGCGGTTGTATGCCACAAGGTCCCTATAGACAAGGGGACAAGTGAATCATCGCTTTTGGGCGCAGGCAGCCCTCTACCATCCATCCCATTGCATTCCTCTCGTAGAGTACTGTACCGTCTCAGACCAGATACATCTATGGAAAGAAAGGATTTCATAGAAAATCTGCATTTTTCTATTTTTTTTATCCCCATGTATTCCGTTATTCCCGTAACTATGGATTGATTGTCCCTACCTAACTAAATGGTAGTGGTCTAGGGAGCGCAATTGCTAGAGCACGGGAGAATGAAGAGTAATGATTTAAGCAAGAGCAGCCGGACGGACTACTATAGTCAGTCTAGTGACTACTATAGTCTTTTCTTTCTTTGTAGTTAAGTAATAATGTTTGGTATAGCAGCCTTTCCGAGCGAGTCTCTGGGATCTCCTGTAAACCCCCATGATGTGGTAAAGGGAGGATATTAGGGGAAGCAGTGAGTGGAGATTCCCCTGCGGAGAGCCGGATGAGGGGAGACCCTCACGTCCGGTTCGGAGGGCGGGGATATCCCGACCCTACTATCATTATGCCTTTGCAATGTTACTTGGTTCAACTCCATTTGTGACCTTTTCTCGTATGTGGGACTCTCTATCTTCTTGGGTAGATTCTAGATCGTCTTTCATTTTGTTAGTGAGTAGTTTTCTTATTAATAAGTCAAGTCAAGAGTAATAAGAGAACTGTAGGAGCTTGCCAGGACGGCTTGGTAAGCAAGCTACCTGTTATGTAGGCGCCAACTCCCAGTTCTTTCTCTTCTTTCTTTTTGATTTTTTATTCTCGTTTTTTTTACTAAACGTATAATCTCCTTTCCGGGGAAGGGGTAACATAGACGGAGGCACATGTAGACAGATACAGACTTTTTCAATCTTTTGCCTAAGCGAAGTAGTTGATCCCTCCGAGGTAAGGGCGAATCGAGACCGAAAGCTACTAATAAAATAGCATAATCTGAACACATAGCTGAACACATAGTTTAAGTAGAAACTGTTAAAGCTCCCTGGTCTCGAAACGGCCGGCTTTGGTTCAGCTCTCGGGGCCACCTTACACACTAATAAAATCGTCAGCTTCCTTCCCCACTCATCGCCCTCACTTTAAGACAAAAAATCCAATTCGATTCAAAGATCGGAATCATACCTCCAGCGGGCAAGGTCGGCTCAAGAAATGGAAGTTGTGAGATGGAAAGAAAACCACGAAAAAAGAACTGAATTAGGGATCAATCCATACGCGGCTTGCCTTCTCCCCTTCCCCATAGTAAGCCAGCCAATAGTACCCTAACTTAAGAAGTTCTCTTAGCTAGCGCATGTCCATTAATGTGACCACCGCATGCTCCTGCATGAGTTTCATGAATGGTTTGTTTTCGCAGGAGATTTCATGGTAGTTTTTGGACACTAGAATTGGTTAATGAGATCAACTCAATCTATAATTCGAATGCGGTGTGGAGGGAGAGGGGAAACCCGCTTAGATAGGGCGATAGCCCGGTTTTTCTTGAATATCCTTTCCAGTGCTTGTCTTGTATTGAGGTATACCGAAGATATGAGTCAAAGTAGGTAAGAGAAGGGGGCTTTCACTATTATTAAGAGTAGGGCTTTAATTAAAAGAGTAGGCCCTTCGTATCTTTCTATGACCTCCAAGACGGATAGGCAGAGCAAGAGCTCTTAAAGTCTACCCGGGCTAGCTTCTTCATTCTTCGATCAGGGGCGGGCTTCTTCCCTTATATACGATGACTTAGATAGATAAACTTCTTTGATCCATTCATTGATAAAGTCTTCGGGGGCTGTTTACCTTTTGAATCGACAGTAGAGTAGGTTTGATCTTGCTTTCTCAATCTTTCTCTGATCCTAGCCGTGTAGTAGATCCGGCTTTATTCGGCTAAAAAGAAGTGTGTGTGGCCGTCGTATCTGCTCGCCCCCTTCTTCATTCATCCATTTAGGTAAGAATGGATCCAGGGAACCTGGCTCGGGAACAGCCCTGAAAAAACACAGTAAGAGAGTCCAATCTCTGAAATATAGCATTTGATCTCCTAAGTAGTAGTAGTAGAAGGCTTAGTATCTGACTTGATCCAATAGAGTCAGAACACACAGTAGATCCAGATTCCACACCTTGCTGTGGACTGGGGAGAGAGCAGCTCTGCGAAGCTGGGCGTTCTGTGTGATTATGGAGGAACTGTAGTACTCGCCCCAAAATGCAAGCCGGGATAGATACTTAAAGAAAGGGGGAGCGGTGGGCCTTCAAAAAGGAGCGAGGGAGTGATGGGCAACCTTTTTCTATATGTTGCTCGTGAGCCGCCAAGTACCAGTCTCGCAACAGTACTGGCGTTAAAGGATCGGTCCTTCACTTGCGGATCGTTCGCGAGTCGAACTCGCTCTCTTGCCACGCCTTTGACTCACGAACTCGAGTCGGACTCATTCACTGCTGACTTTTTTGAGGATCGTTCGTTCTTCACTCTCTTGCTATTACCCGCAGGGAGCGCAGCAACCGACGGTGCATATTATCATATAGAAAGAAGCGAAGCGTAGCGATTCGTACTACCGGAAAAGTGTCGCTAACCGCTAGGCAATAGAGTCAGCTTACGGGGTGGGGCGCAAGCAAGCGTAGCGAATCACATAGAGTTGCCCCTACCTGCCAGCGCGCAGATAGATAGGGCGGGCGAGCGCAGGGATGGATGTCTGAGCGGTTGAAAGAGTCGGTCTTGAAAACCGAAGTATTGATAGGAATACCGGGGGTTCGAATCCCTCTCCATCCGCGAGGTCATAAGTTCTCTCTTGCCTTATCTATAGATAAGAACGAATCTCCTCGACTCGACTGATATGATGGATGGAATGGGTAGAAGGTTGAGGTTATTGTGTGTTGATTTAGTTAGGACTTTGTCTCCCTTTCGTTATCTTCCGCCCCGGGTGGATGACCTGTGGGAGCTAAGTCGAAGATCTCGGTGTCGTCGTGAGTGGTTGATAAACAACGATTGCAGTTTGATTTAGGGAGTCCCAACCCTGTGAAGCTTAACAGACAAAGAAAACGATAGAGACTTCCGGGTATAGGGTGACGACCTTAATGAATCAAGTATTCAGGTGGCAGAGTTTTTAGCTACATAAGCGCTCTAATTCCTGAATACTTATTGCCCAAAAAATATGATCAACCCCAGGTACATTTATTAGGTTTTGATCTGAGGCTATCCTGGTCTGCAGGACCCAACACAAGTATTCATCCTTTCCAATCTGAAAAAGGTGTTGCCGAAAGCTTACCCTCTTCCACACGGATGCTACAGCCGCTATCACTTTTGCAGGAGGGGAATTACAGAGTTCGCCTCTCGACATCTTGTTTGGTAAGCGGAATTTTGACCCAGGCGCCCTAGTGTTGCCTAACCGTTCGGCCGGAGATGTCGGATGCGAGATCTTTAGCTACTTGTATCAATTTGCCGCAGTGTGCTTAGATACAATGGGCTGGCAGCTGAGGCTTGGCAGGATGGGGGAGTTAATTAAGGTCGAGGGAGCAGGAAAGAGTTTGTTATTCGCTATTGGCTTAGTACGGCCTATACATAATAGGGCCATGACGGTTTTGGCAAGGCCTTGAACTTCATATATCCCTTTTTTACTCAATCCAGAATACCGATAAAGTCAGATTGAATCATTTTGTCGACCTTTCCTTTGGATTTATTATCATAGGTAGTGTTCGAGATCGCCTCTGTGCGGTGAACGCTCGAATGTAGCTAACATCAGTTTTGTCCTCGCGTGGTTGAAGGAGATGCTGCTGCTGGATGGAATGCTTCCGGGGCGCCATGATCCTTCTATCAGGAATAGAATAATCGAGGGCACTGACTGACTGCATCAATCATCGCTCAGTGAGCTATTAATTGCCGCCAATAGCGCTTCGCTTGCATGCAAGGCGGCTAATAAAAGCGCCAGGTAGACGCGCGGAGATGCATTTTGAGTACTGGTGGTACTGGACAAGCTCTAGGGGAATAATCTCTTTCTTATTTCTTTCTTATTTCTTTCCCATGACGACTAGGAACGGGCAAATCAAGAATTTCACTTCGAATTCCGGACCTCAACATCCTGCTGCTCATGGTGTTTCACGATCAGTATTGGAAATGAACGGAGAAGTGGTGGAACGTGCGGAACCACATATTGGATCACTCCAGTGCGGCACGAAGCCGCTGACGCTGAGTAGGCTCCTATGCCGCTAGCACGGTGGAGGTTCCGTAGCGCGTCATGAGCACCGGGCAAAGGGACGGTTGAGCAACTCAAGCGAACCGCCCTACCTGACTTTGGATAAAGATAGAAGGGAGAAGGTTGTGAAGGTGGCCTCGTTATCCACACATCTGGTCGGAGGACCGACCTGGGTTTTCACGAGCGTAGGCGGGTCCTGGAGTGCCCGTCAAGGGCGCTAGCGCATACCCCGGGGTGATCATCACCACCTGCACCTCACATCTCGGCACAGTGGAACGTGTAACCCGCCTGCTGTCCAAGTCAACCACTGAATTTCCTGTAATTCATAGCGCCTAACAGAACGTAGCAGCAAGGGACAACCCACCCATACAGACAGCCTGCGGGGAGGATGGCACTACTGGCAAAGACCGTCTGGCGAAAACGCCGCAGGCGCGAAGCGTGGTGGGCCTGCGCCGGGGGAGCATAGGGAGGAAAGGGAGCCCGGACGGTGGAAGAGCCAGGGGAAGCCGGGTCATTTGACGGAAATGGAAGGTCCGAGCGGCTCATTCATTCTTGAAAAAAGAGGGGGGGAGCGAGCCAATGTATCAATGAATAGATACAGTCAACGGTATTAAGACAGCGCTGCCTACACGCGAATTAGCTTCCGAGGTCGAGCAGTCTCAATTTCACTACAGGATTTGCGAATGAATGCTGGGCTGGGCCACCTCAAATGGCGTGAGCCGCATGCGGGGAGACCCGCACGTACGGTTTTCAGGGGGATCCGGCCGGCCGGCGCCCACCCGACTAGAGGGACTGAGAAATTAATCGAGTACAAAACTTATCTTCAAGCTTTACCTTATTTTGATCGTTTAGAGGGCGATCGCGGAGTCACTGAATGAAGTCCTCCCTCCCTTTCTTTCGGAGGTGCTGACCCGCTGCGAGGCAGATATGACTAAGTGACATATTGAATATGGCGACGACTACAGCATGTCGTAGAAGGAGATAAGAGGTGGAGCCAACGACCCACTAAGACTCACGTATCTACAACTACATTCCCGAGCGGCAGTCAAACGGAGGCGTGAATGCAAGATGCCAGCGGAATGATCGACCGGACAGAGGCTAGGGCAGCTTTCTTCCCACCGCGTCCTTCCTTGTGTGTCGGAGATACAAAGCGAGTGCACCGGAAAAGAAGGGGAACTGAGTCGATCTATTCCATGGCGAAGCATCCGAAGCATAACTGCACACTCACACGATCTTTGCCGAGAGATAGGAGCATTCGGTGGAACCGGTGAACTACACTTGCTTCTTGATAGATGTGTGGGACAGAGGGCTCGTGGTACCTGCTGCCCGCCCTTCCTCCGCTTTGATAACCGTGTGAACGGAGAGTGGGCAGAGCAAAAGGGAAGGAGGTCCTCATACGGAGTCGCACACTTGAGCAGTGCGGGAGACTGGAGAATGGGTCGAGTAAACTCCCTTAGGGCCGATTAAATCACAGACGAGGAACTTTTCTTTCTTTTTTTCTTTTTGATTTGAAGGGTATGTTCTAAAAAAAGAAAGGCAGAGGTAAATACTTCGAAGAGGCGGCTCGGTAGGGATGGAATGGTCAATCGTCAAGTCAAGGATGACTTCTTTGTTGGCGAAACGATGGGGGAGAGAAAGCACGCCAGTGATTCTCTGAGCCGGTCTTCATTTCCAACGCCTCGGGAAACAGGTCGAGATAGATGACAGCACCTTTTTATCCTCTTCCTTACCGGGAAGGCGCACTTCTCTTCTTCTTCTGGCCTTCACCTCCTGCCCGGCCCGGAAATAGAACCCAGCCCCCTTTCTGATCCATTCATTTCTGCAAGCAGGCGGGATCCAGAGCTAAGCCCCCCTCCTATTCGAAGCCGGGTGTGGCCTCGCCCTTTTGCTCTTCCTTCGGTTTGGCTCCACGAAGGCGCCGCCTAGACTAGGAGCCCCACTCATATTCAAAAGGCGCCCAGCTTTCAAGACGATGATAATAATTAGTCAACTTTTTCCAATATCATGGAATAGCATGGCCCGGGGCTAAGGTAACTCCAGTGGGAGAGCCGTGTTATGGGTGACCTTATTGCACGGTTCAGAGAGCACTTGTGTATGTGATGCAAGTGAACGTGTACGAAAAAGCTGTCGTAAAGTTTCGTTGTTCGTTCCGTCGTTGACCCTATCTATGTTTCTACGATGGCCCAAGAACACGCTCATTCTTCAGCCGTAGAGAGACTTTTGAATTGTGAGGTACCATTACGAGCTCAATATATAAGAGTGTTATTCTGTGAAATAACTCGAATTTCAAATCATTCACTTGCTTCAACTACTCATGCTATGGATGTGGGAGCATCAACTCCGTTCCTTTGGGCTTTTGAGGAGCGGGAGAAATTGTTGGAATTCTATGAAAGAGTCCCGGGAGCCAGGATGCATGCCAGTTTCATACGACCTGGTGGAGTGGCACAAGATCTGCCTCTTGGCTTATGTCGAGATATTGATTCCTCCACACAACAATTTGCTTCTCGTATCGACGAATTAGAAGAGATGTCAACCGGCAACCGTATCTGGAAACAACGATTAGTGGATATTGGTACTGTCACTGCACAGCAAGCAAAGGATTGGGGATTCAGTGGTGTAATGTTAAGAGGTCGTGCGACATGAAGACATTGATAGCAATATGGGGGAAGTTCCCATCAGGCAACAACGGTTCTGCCTGACCCTACAAAAGCATGCATATGTTGTCAGTGAAGATTTTGTGTGAAGCCTTGGAGACGACGTACCCGGGGCTAGGGTGAGCTGAGGGGGGACAGCGTAAGTGAGCGAATGTGTGTAAGCCCAGTCAAAGATTCCTATTCTAGGCGGGGCGGGCCATCAACCTTCGAATGGTGTTGGTCCTACGGACCGTGAACGGATTCGCCTCTGGCCTCTGGGCACGTCGGAACCGCATGAGTTCACCGGGGTGGAGCACGGTCCGCCAAAATCGGCATAGGTTAGGTGCTATTGATGGAACATGGTAAGCCCATCTTTCTCCATATGAAAGTGCTGCGGGCACATAGAGATGTGGGTAGAGGAAGTCTCAAAAAGCGAAGGCCGAGCTGTAGGTCACGTGACCTGCACCGAAAAGGTGGCTGACTGGGCTTTCTCCTGGATCAAAGCGGATCAGCTCGCCAAATTCGTCGATCGAATCGGGCGCCCCGGAACGTCGAATGAAAGTGGTCTTTCTACAACCCTATTTATATGATTTTTAGGGCCCCTTTCCCCCTATCCCTCCCTTATGTTTAGGAGCGGGATCTGCCCAAGAACGACCTGTGGTGGTACGGAAGGCACGGACTCCGCAAGCGTCCCGCACCCTCTGAGAAAGAAACTCCTCAACCATCACAAGATAAAGAAGTATGACGCTCTGTGTCTGACTCTATTGGTCATAGTTCCTTGCTGTTGCGGCCGGTGCTCGTTTGCGCGCGTGTGAACCACCAGATCATAAGGAAAGATGCCTCTCGGGGCATCTGAGAATGATTCGAGCCGTATGAAGGGAAACTCCCACGTACAGTTTGTTTTGGGGGGGAAGGAGCCCGACAGGGTCCCCCCACTGACTTGGCCCGGGCCTAAGTGAAAGTGCAAAAGTGAAGTGGTGGGCCTACCCATCCCAACCTGGGGTATGCTGGGATTCGCGAAGAGCAGCACCTTACGATGTTCATGACCAATCGGATCTTGACGTACCAGTAGGTACCAGAGGAGATCGCTATGATCGTTACTGTATCCGTATCGAAGAGATGCGACAAAGTGTTCGGATCATTGTGCAATGTCCTAATCAAATGCCTAGTGGCATGATCAAAGCCGATGATCGTAAGCTATGTCCTCCATCACGATCTCGAATGAAACTATCCATGGAATCGTGCGCCGTGTGAAACGTAGATCATCGCCGTTCTTAACCGAGACTCAGGTTAAGCTCCGTCTCGGAACCGCCGTGGGGTTAGGAGTAAAGCATCCCGAGGTTGGCGCATCTCGTTGGGCGTGGAGAAGCATTGGGAACCCCAATATCTTTCTTCGGAGCAGTTTCTTTTCCCGTCCCCTCGCCCCGGCATAGCGCTTCGCTTCCGGTTCTTCGGAAGAATCAACTGACTTCTCCCTTCTTCATTGATCCGGGGGAAAGGGAACCGTCTACCAGTTGGGAAGCTAGACATCAAGGTTGTGGCTTGATGAGGATAACTAAGCTGACACGCCGGAGTTGGCTGCTGGCACAACAGGGTGGTGCCTTACCGCACCGCAGGCGCACGCGCGGTAGCGTTCGTGGTGGTGCTTCAGGATTCCAATGTACTGCGTCCAGGATCAGAACGAGCTTGCCGGCGGACCACTGCCGTCCCATTCTTTAGTGAGCTGGAGCGCTGCCATCTTATCCACGGAAAACGCGTCAAGCTATCGCTTCGGGTCGAAGCACTAAAAGAAAAGGACCGGGAAACGCGGCGGCATAGGAACCACGGGAACCCAGGAGGGAGAAAGACGATGTACGGGATACGGGATCCTCGCAGTAGGCTGGACCAAAATCCAGCCGAGAGAGGGCAGCCTTTAGAAGCAACAGGTTGGGAAACCAAGAGAAGGCTTCGCCTTTTCTTATCTTCTTCCCGGCACAAAAAGAGGGATTAGCATTATTGACCCCATGAGAAAGCACTAACACCTTCCTCATTGGGGCTCCGCGCACTGGGAAAAGGCTTCCGCGACAGGAAACCGGCTACTAGTTAGGAAGTGAACATAAGGTATCAAGAGGTCCCTCACAGTCAGGTGCAATGCAATTGCCCCCTATTAGTCAAGTACCCCTCTTCCTATTTAGTTTAGGGGTTAAGGCGAGAAATGGCTTGATGAACCCTTCCGTTCACCACGCACCGGCCCCATTCACTTGCAACTCGTAGAGGCTGTAAGTAAACAGTGCCCCACTAAATTCAAAGTGACGGTGGGGTTGAAAGACGAGAGTGCCTACCTCCGAGCCGAGAGTGCCCGCCCTTTCTGTCAAGTAGGCTACTTTTTCCGGAACGCAGTCCGGAATAAGCGTTCCTGTGTATATAGATATCTTCGATGCTGTCATTTCGACATGTCCGCTTCAACCCCTCTTTCGCCTCCCAAAAAGCAAAGTTGGCTTGACGAGCGCAGATGAGGAAGCGGGAGCAATAAAACCAAGAATCTCTTTCTTTTCTTTCCAAATACTTTATGAAGTTAAGGGGAAAAGAGAAGCGCTTTCGCTACTGAGAAAGCGAATGGTCAGCGCGAGGGTTCGACGACTTAGCCGAGCGTTAGCGACGCGTCATTCTCATAGCGAGGCGCTTCGAGTTAGCGAAGCGCTGTAGTAGCGTCGGAGACTATGTGCTATAATGCTGAACTAAGGACGTTCCGCCTTATCTATAGAAGCAGTCGACTGAGTTCTGAACGAATGGGATCCTTGGTGGGTAATGGCTCAATCTATAGATGGAAAGCCTTATGATGGGAAACTACCACGTTAGGTTTGGAGAGAGATGGGACCCGTTATAGTTTAGGGGGAGCAGATGCAAGCTTTTTCTTTCCATAGCCGGCCAAATGACTACCGGATCATCGGTCTACTCTACCTCAATTCACCATTTCGAACTTTATACAGAAGGTTTTTCCGTACCAGCTCCTTCTACCTATACCGCAGTTGAAGCACCTAAAGGTGAATTTGGTGTCTTTCTTGTCAGTAATGGGAGTAATCGTCCCTACCGTTGTAAAATAAGAGCACCTGGCTTTGCCCATTCACAAGGACTCGATTCTATGTCCAAACATCACATGCCAGCAGATGTAGTCACCATCATAGGTACTCAAGATATTGTGTTTGGAGAGGTAGATAGATAGGACGTAGTCTTGCTCGATCAGGACCCTAGCTTTATTGCGAGCCAAAACTGCCTGAAAGAAGAAAAATGGAAAAGGATGAAAAATGCAATGGGATTCCTGATCCAATAAGAAATCCCAATTCGGAGTTTGTTTGGATCAAATTCCTATGTTATACTATTCCATTCTCGATGATGAATCGATTTGATAGATCAGATATTGTTATTCAAAATATTGATCCGATTCAGTATCATCAGAATGACAAAAGCTGACATAGTTACTAGTGGTTCGAGGAGAAATCCTTTCAATCATCAACGCCCTTTTCTACTAAAACTGCTATTCGTGATACCGGTCAAATCGACTATTCTCATCAACTTTGAGTCTCTTCCCTCTCGTATGACTGTCAAAGTGGAGTTCCTTCTCTATAAGAAGAGCTGGTCTAGAGTGTGATTCGGATCAAAACAAATGGATGAGCCTCGTTTTGCTGAAGCAAGTGTACGCTGCACTAAGGAGTCGAGTCGACTTATCCGAACTTTCCTACCAAGTTCGAGCTCTTGCTCGCTCTATTTCGTGAGCTGAGCTATTTATACCGATATATACGAGTGAGATGGAGAAAGACAATGGTGGTATTCCATAGGGAGATCCTGTGTTGGATGATAAAGAGGGTTTGCCTTTCGAGAAAGGGGCTTGGCTATCTCCATCTCCATGTTATAGGACGTATCAAATATATCTATCGATCTATACCATATGGTGAGCCAACTAACCCCCACTCCAATCCAATACTTGCTAGCGCAGGGAATCGATCATCTGTGGATGTTCAGCCAAAGACTCTAGCCCCGGATTCCGATAACTTCTACGATTCTCTCATTATTCAGTGTCCAGATGGAAGGGATGTTTGTTATTCACTTCGGTCAGAAGAGGAATTGACACTCAAGAGCACGCGTTTTATGTTTGCATTCCTATTTGAGAGTGCCCCTCCCTCCTATTTGGTTGGAAGTTTCCTGCTCAAGTTGAGAAAGCAAGGGCTGACCGGACTGCTGCTCACTCTTGCGCTTCAACGGCAGTATTGTCTCCATCTTTCGCCCACCCAGGGGTTAGGGGTAAGGGTTATCTTTTGAAAGAATCTCTTGTATCAGCAGATACGAGAATCGGTCGTGCATATTATCATATAGAAATGTGAATCGAGATGCATCTGGATGAGAGTTTGGCTTTCTTTTGGCAAAAGCTGGATTGTTTTCAGCAAACTAGCAATCTGTGGAGATGGCTGATCTGTCCCACCTTGATTGATAGCGATATAGCCACTCTCATTTCAATGCGGCACATTGATACCATCATTCCAATCTTCTATCGTCCGTGCTAAATACCATGAAATTAAGTAGCTAAGGTCTAGTGGACCTATTTAAACAAGGATATGCTGATCCTTCTCTGTCGACTTTTCCACTATCAACCCCCAAAACCCAACTCTGCCTTACGTAAAGGAAATTAGTACGATTCACTTCTGGATTTGAAATCACTGCTTATACCAGGTATTGGGCATACAAGAACATTCTGTAGTATTAGTAAGAGGAGGAAGGGTTAAGTATCTTTGAACTCGGTGTGAGATATCGCATTATTCGAGCTGGATGCAGTCGCAGTAAAGAATCATCAACAAGGGCGTTCTAGTGCGTTGTAGATTCTTATCCAAGACTTGTATCATTTGATGATGCCATGTGAATCAAGCAACAGGAGAAGGACCCAATAACGAAAGTTTCGTAAAGGGACTAGAGCAGACTACCATGAGACAAAAGATCTTCTTTCTAAAGAGATTCGATTCGGAACTCTTATATGTCCAAGGTCAATATGGAAATTCTTTCAGAGGTTTTCCCTTGAAGGGAAAGCATTAAAGGAATCCCCTCACTAAGCTGGAAACGGGGGAGTGTGGTTTTGCCAATCTGTGGGCGGATCTCTTTCTGATTTGAGGAGAAGTCCTGGTGGGTTTGGCTTCTTTCTATTCTTCAGCACCAGGAGGGAGAGGTTAACATGACTCGTGATACTATGCAAGAACCTGTGGGCGGTTTGCTAGTAGATAGCCAAGATGAGACAGTAGATGCATCTCAACCAATGGAGTGGCTGCCTACAAGGATCGATCCGCCGGTTATAGGGTCACAGGGACTGCGTTCCATGGTACCAAAAGCACGTTCTAGGTGATATTCTCGGCTCTATTCTATACACCTCTCTTCCTTTGCATGCAGGAGTGCATCCCTCTCGGTCTCAGGGCTTGCTCAATCAACCAGAAAAGAAGGCTGAGGAAAGTTGTTTGATTGACCATTGGTTTAAAAAATGCGTAGATGGTTTGCTATGATGAGGTCCCGGACCAGATACAAAGCTGCATAAAGTAGCTACTTCTTACTAGCCCGACTCGGCTCTGCGAGAAAACGGCTGCAGTCCTTGGTTTCCTAAACGGCGGCTACCTCCCAGAGATCATTAATAGAACTGTTATTGTTTTAATCCCAAAGGTGAGATCCCCGCAGGAAATATCTCAGTTCCGTACAGTACTGGATGAGGTAATTTCACAAACACAGAGTGCTTTTGTTGTACCCGGCCGTTTAATAACGGATAACATTCTGGTGGCTTATTAATGCATTCACTCAATCAAAAATAAGAGGTCAGGGCCGGGGCTTTGTGCAGTAAAGCTGGATATGCATATAAACGTAGACACATTAGGAGAATTGGAACAGGAGAGCAAATTAACATATGGAACGACCCTTGGGTTCCAGGAAGTCCCAATAGTAAAATCACTACGGAAAGGGGAGGTACACTTCTCACAAAGGTAAATGAGTTGATTGACCCTGCTTCGGGTACTTGGGACGAGCAGCTAATCACGTCAATTTTCAATCCAATTGATGCAAGAAGGATCCTGTTAATACCTATGAACTATGATACCTTTGAGCACTTTCTTGCTTGGCACTACTCCAATGAATGAACTTCCATTCGGACTGTGCCGGGACCCCACTGGAGTGAGCACTATTAGAAACCTGCATATTTCTCGGGTCCTGTACACCCGTTAAAGGGAAATCAACATTTCTTGCCACTGTTTTTTCCTGAACCACAACCACGGAAGAAGGTTGAAGTAGTTATAGTGATTGCCTGCGGAGAGGGGAAGAGATGAATAAAACGCGACTATAACAAGCTTTCCTGCTTGGCAGGCTCCCACCAGAGAGAGATCCAATTTAAGTTTTTCTAGAGCAAGCTGGAAGCGTAGACCCATACCTTGTACTCTCATTCTTTCGTTTTAGCTAGCCATAATGGTATGTGCTTTGAATGAACTGCCCTAGCAAAGTAAGTCTTTAACAATAGATAGGCATAAGCATTATTATTATTATATAATATAAGGAGTTCTTCGGTAACGATTAAGTACTTGATAGCTTGATCAGAGTTTGCACTACTAGAGCTGCAGGCTTTACTATCCTTTCTGACATGTCTCTCCTGATATGAAGCATATGCATTGATTCTAAGCAATAGGATTTCTTCTAATCTTCTCGTTGCAAGCAATAGGCTTGATTCTCCTTGCTTGCTATAGGTTCTCTTTAACAACTACTTGATTCTTGCTTCAAAGCACTACTTGCTTAACAACTATACAATGTACTTGGTTATGATCTTATTTTAGGCATTGACTGGTTGTCAAGTTTTGGTCAAATGACAGTTGACTTGGAGTAAAGGAATGCTGAAACTCAAGCATAAAGGCAAGCAAGTGATCTTACAAGTGCAAGATGTCACAGCTGAACTGAAGGTGTGCCAGGGAACAGTTGACTTGCACAAGGAAAAGAAGAAAGGAAGCCAAGTCATCATAGCTCATCTTTTCACTTCACAAGGCGCTCCGCGTTGTTTGTTTTGAAAAGAGAGGGGCGATAGGTTTCTGGTTGCAAGGAGGAGTTTAAGCAAAGCAAGAGATGGGTGCTTAGAAACAAGGGCTGCTGGACAAAGTATTCACAGGTAAGCTCATAGGCAAGTGATGAGTACAAAACATGGAAAGGTCAGTATAGCTTGAACTACGTAGTAAGGTTTAGTACAAAGCATGATTAAGTCACGGTAACTAAGTACCGGTAACGTTTAATAGATAGAAGTAAGTAACAAGTACCGGTTTAGCACATATGGGTCACATAGGCATACCGATAGGATAATAGGCTTGTACGCAAGGTCAAGTATAGGCTAGAGAGAAAGACCGGTATATGCTTATGTTGAGAATAAATGCATTGTTTGATTTCCGAAGCAAGTAAAGGCGCGCAGCGAAAGGCATGCATGTTTCATTTGCAGGTGCTGCCGGTCCAGGGCTCTTCGGCTGAGCTTACTAAATAAAAGAAAGCACGGCCTGGTTTATGGGAATCGTAAATAGACGAAGTGGTGTTTTTTCCTTTCCTTGAGGATCTATGCTTTTCATGGCTCTCTTTCTAACGTGGATGACAGGTTTCAAACAAATAGTGGATCAGTTTCTTCATAGCCTTTTCTAAGTGCTTTTCGTTGCCTTCTTCTTATCTTTATGTACCCAGGAAAAAGAGAAGAATCTTCACCATTACCATCACCAGTATCACCTCCAATGGTTGGCGTCCCTTTAATTGTCATTTAGTAGTAGATAGGTTTGTTGAGGACATAATCTCCCGGCCTTATTCATGCATGATAAAGGTAGCCTTTCATAGTCCAAAGCCTTTGTGTGCTTTTGTATTGAACTCTTTTCTACAACGTTGAAGGATTGCCTTACGGGATTAGCAATGGCTTAATAAAAGGATTCAAAAAGGGCTTCTCTTAGGTCCCATACTAGATGACCACCCGGAACTGGATGTACTCGTACTAGAACATTTGGTGATTACCCACCGGGACTTCCTACTAAGTATTTGACACTTCCATCAAGAAGAAAACTATAAAGTACTCAATCAATGTGAATAGCAGGAATGGTACTTGCAAAAAAAACATATAGGACCAGAGAAATGGGAACGAGGCTGACCTATCCAGGTAGTGAAGTCTACCTATGCTAAAGAGCAAGTTCAATATTTGGTTCGAGTAGCCAGCCCATTTTCAGGAGTGGCTTATTATAGTATTCTGCAAAATCATACGAACAAAGAAAGCCTATTTTAGGAGTCCACCATATCAAGGGAAAGGGAGATCAGGCTTGGCCTTCGCTTTGCTTATTCATCTTTCTTTCTTTGCTTTTGAATGACTTGATGGGTCTGGATAATAACAAGAAGAGTCAAGGTAGCGAAAGTTGCTATACTCTAGTAGCTGGCGGGGCTAGTGCTAGTGGTGAAGGAAATCAAATGGCAGAGAAGACACGGATTCAGACTTCTTTTTAAAAATAGCCCTTGGTGTTCGTAGATCGGTTTTGCCAGTTAGGGTTTGTGTGGTGGGTTTCGATGATCTCGGGTAGCTCCTCACTTGGATGAGGAGTGGGGAAAGAAGATTGCGGGAGAGATCGGTGAAGAAGTGGAACTAAAGGATACTATAACCAAAGCTTAAAATGGGGGGGATGAGGCTGATGTTGAGCCGGGTGATGAAGCAACTTCACCGCAGCAAGAAGCCTAGTGAGCGGTTGACATGGCGGAAGGTCGTTCTACCTTTCCCTGTGCCAACAAAGCAGGCATACTTGATTGACTCTTTGGGGCTCGTGAGAGACATTCATATTACTGCGTTCTGTGATCGTAGATCGTCAGGATTCATCATTGTATATCCGAGATCTGAAAGTGTGGCAAATGGATTTGAAGGCATGGAAAGAGGCCGCCCTCGTGCAAGACTTCTTTATTCTCCCGATTTCCCTCCTCCAGTTGGATTGACACGAAAGTCCAGTGATAACGTTGAAGTACTTTAAAGAGTCCCTTTCAGCCCCCGCTTTATCATAGGAAGAAGAAGAGTAATCTAGTTTAGGGGTAAGTGCCCTTTTGTTGCCAATATCTAGAGTCCTGTTGTGTCGATAGAGCTCGGAAAACTCCTCTTTTAGTGATGGATTCTAGTAGCCCTATGCCTAGATTGCACAAGAACTACTCCGCTTCTATATTGGAAAACACTGTGTTTGAGCTTCTGAAAAGAAATGAAGCTGTTACCTGATCCAAGCAGATAAGATGCTCACAGCCTGTCCTGAGCACTACGGAGATATTTCTTGATCCACATGAGAGTCAGCTCCCTACACCTACACCGGATTATGTCAATGAGAGCTTGCCAATAGAGATACTTCTGACTTAGAGGCACCGGAGTTGGCCAACTCAAATTGCATTGACAGCGAACCCTTGGTAGATGATTCAGAGCAAGATCAGATTCTTGATGATTTTTCCCTTTGTTTGATCGAGCGATGCCGAATCTTTATAGCGCATTTCCACCTATCCATGCTTTACGACTTGTCGCCATGAAGCACATGCCTGCGAAACCTTCTTATTCTACAGAATAAATAATAAAGTACTTAGAATGAATGGACTAAAGATCCACTTTTCAAAAGGGACGGCTCCGCCTACATGTGAAGATCTTTCAAGCGAAAATAATGGGTAGCCATGAGAAATCTCGATCGGCGACTCTGATACCATGATATCATTGGTCGAAGAATTCCTTGCCTCGCGGGACACGTAAAGAGACCTACCCACCACCCTTGTGCGTGCGAACCTGACAAGAGATGCTGATGCCAGCTACACCGCGCTTTCTTTCCGACCGACCTACGTTCATCGAACGGTTCCACAGATGGTTTGGTTTTTTCCTGTGTATCGCCCTCGTGATAATGGTATACGCGGCCAAGGGTTAATAGGAACAGAGACAGCAGATAACGCATTCGGTCAAGATGGAGAAAGGGCATCCCTTTCGTCTTTGCCTCCCGACCTCTGGTCACAGCAGCTTAGCAATTTTTATGGCTTGCTTCCATTCTTACAAAAATGATGTTGAATCGCGTAGTTGCCTTCTTGTAATTATGATTCTCGCCATCCTTCAACTCTGGATCCGCCATCCTTCAAAACAACAACTACCAAAACACGAACTCAACGGCTTAGAACCGTAAACCATATACCTTCTCGGTAAAACACATCTCAAACAGATTATTATCGAAATGAATGGATTTTATCGCCTTAAGTAAGAGAAAAGGTTTGTGCTTTCGCCAGAAATTGACTACCTACCCATTGATTGGATTTCTTCTTCTCCCAGATCCAATAGAAGTTTCCAATGAGTCATTGCCAACTGCTTTAGCAGGAATGATCGAAAGCAGCAGGGGTTTAGTGATCAAGCTCTCACTTTAAAGTCCCTGCCAGCAATACCAATCCCATGCTCTTCGATGGTTCTTACGCTCTGAAAAGAATCCTTCTAAGCTTTCCTCCTAAAAAGAACCTACGTTCCATTATAGACATAGAATCTATCGTTGACCTACCCAAAGTCTTCTTTTGGTTCCTAGAACCATGCAGGAAAATCACTTGAGCAGTGACAGGTCAGCATCAATGGTTTTGAGATGCAAAAAATAAGTCAAACAACACTGGCAGATCGGCAATCCGATCGGGACCTTCGCACTTGACCATCGTAAAGGGATCGTTGTTGCTTGGTCGATCGATCCGTCCTTCCACCCCAAAGCTGGTAATCCAGATCAGAGTTCTTTGGATGGCATGTAATGGATTTCATTATGAAAAGGGTCATTTTTTTGATGTTGTAAACTTCATATCCAGAGAAATGGATGACTGGCTGAGGGACATATAGATTACTTCAGATCTCCACCTTCCTATGCTATGTATGCCAACCTTGATCTAATAAGTGGTCTTAATTAATATGCAAGATAGGATAATATTATACAAATGGTTGGTTTTGTTCAATACTTAGGTAGGGCTGACTACGCCACCTCAGCAGCTGGGACTGGAATTGCTTACAATGCATCTGGCCACTGACTGAATTCGAAGTAGGGCCAGTGTATAAAGACCGGCTTATCTCTCTTAAGACTTAGTCCACTTTCTACTAGAATCAGATTTTCTAGTTTGCAAGCAGGTGTGCCAGCTGTAACAAAAACTTACGGCTTAGGTGGATTTCTTTAGTCAGTCTATAACTCAGGCTTTTCTTTATAGGACTCCCACACAAGTAAGTAGCTAGCTAGCTGGTATTGCCAAAGCCAAAAACACTGCTGCATTCGAAAAGGCGAACCGCGCGGACCCGACTTCTTCCTTTTATGCTGAAACTAGCCGCCGGGGGAAAAGAGCCCGGAAGGGTAAAAAAAACAACTAGAAGCCATTGGGCTATTACTGCCACAGCGAGATATTGCCTGAAAGAGTTATCCCAAAAGAAGGTTCTTCTGAAACGAGTGCTCAAGCCAACAAGCAAACGTATACTTGATTTTCTTCTTTTCTTGCAAGCTAGTTTCTAAGTTTCCAGAATCTGGCAATACTACAGCTTGGGATGACCACCAAGATGATGCTTCATCGAAGACCACACTCGGGATGTATAGCAAGGGTTGGTATTCGGGTCACAATTCCACCCTTTTCGCTCATTATCATGAGAAACGAATATACATCTACTAGCTTTCTTG
>CBQS012616905.1:7500-16424 GCA_900070015.1 Hordeum bulbosum | reverse complement strand
CTTCCTTCTGATGCAGCCTTCCTGGATCCATAATTTGGCTTCCTCGTTTATTGATTGCTTGCAATCGCCACAACACCATTGAGTGAGCGTCATAGAATCCTCAAGGCGTGAAGTAGAAGTTCTTCGAACCTTGATTGTGTGTGTTCGTGCCCACTCCAATAGAGCATTTGGCCCTGTGAGCTTTGACTACGAAAGCTACCTATGTCAATCAGTATAGCCACTAGAGGGATTGGAACAGGTATATTCCTTCTCAGACAGTACTTTAAGACAAACACGGTTCACAAGGTGGATTTTCTATCTATTAGTTGACTACGGAGCTTCCTCATCCCGACCTATCTATATGTGAAAAGCTCTCCGCCAGAATCTTCGTAGTAGTAAGTCGTGGGTTACAAGCTGTCCCTTCCTCAAACCACCCCGCAATAGATATAGGGTTTACCAACCTCAGGCATGGACATAGACACCAGATCATTTTGATCGAGGACCCATTTTTGGAATAAAAAGGATAGAGACCAGACGTAGTCCAATCGGAAGGTCGTGCTTTAGAGAAAGACTTGTGTTCTATAGGAACAGCTGCCTATGTTCACCCGGCTGCCCTGCCTGTCGCAGAACCGCTGTGAAGCATCCATTCTATTCAATTAGAAATAGCATCTATAACTAGTAGTAGACGGTTGCTTCGAGGTCTCACAGGTCCTGCTTAAGCGAAAATGTAGTTGTGGAAGTAGTCTTGCCCACTTTGCCTTACGCTCATAGAGATCTATAAGTATCCCGCCGAGTCCTAGTAGGTAAGTACGCTCGGCCCAGTACTAAACTTTAGCATTAAAGCCAGAGTCCTTCTTTTCATGAATGTTCAGGAAGAAGAGAATCCCTAAGTTAGAATTGAATGCCATCCCATTTCCTAAAGAAAGAGATTTCCAATATACGTGAATCACGAAAGAACCAATGCTGTAACTTGCTTCATCCGGCATTATAAGTAATCAATGAGATTTTCTTCCCCTAGCCCCGTCCTTCCATCATAGCTTAGTTAGCTAGCTAGCTACTTCATTTTGTGCTAAAGCCCCTCGATACATAAGTGCTCTCATTCCTAGAACCCACCCGGGGCGAGTTGGTAACCGTAAACCTTTGATCTACGAATTCAAGTGAATGAAAATGTAGATCGATTTTCTCCTACTTCTGTAACATAACTTCTCTACGGATAAGCTTCAACTACTGAATGAAGAGATAGTGAGACCTACCTAGCAACGAGAAATACTAGAACTGAAATTCCTTGCCTTGACTCGCCTACTTCTCCAGTCTTTGATGTTGCTTTCCTGGCTTTCGATTCCTATTCGTCTGATGTGTTGATGCTTGAGAAGAAGCTTTGGCACTGACACCTTACTTTCTTTCGCATAGGGCTTTAACAGATAAACTCTGTTACAATACTTTATGCTGTAAAACAAGAGGCAGAAAAGTGCACTATAAGTCTTGTCAAACAACTGATTATCCGCTGTAACCGAAGCATTTGTGCCTCCCCATCAGAAGCAATCAGTGAAAGCACTCCAATATTAGCAAGTTGAATGGCTAAATATGTATCAATTCACTAACCATTTGCGCTGGTGTCAGATGTGACACATACAGCCCAGTAGTCTGTCCTCGACAGGTTATATTGATCACCAGCATAATGACCAACAGAAAACAGATAGTGGGGTACTAAGAGAGGTTATGTCGGAGCTGAAACCAAAGGAAGTAGGAATTGGGACAATAGGAGATATACAAGGTGAGAGAATAGCTTCGGGGTGGGATCAGATGAGTTTGCACAGCGTTACTTTGTTGACGGAAAATCGAAGTCCTTCGCGTTCGGAGGAGGAAACCTCCAAGGCGGCATACGTTAGTCTAATGAAATCAGAAGATAGCGATATGGAATACTGGTACATCCTCCCTATTAGAGAATAGTATGTGCATAGTACTTAATTTGAGATGACTGGAGTAGTCATAAGACTAGGATCTCATGCCTTTGCTAAAAAAGAATAAGAGAAATGTAGCTACGCTTTCATGCGGCTGACCGTGTTCTAGTCTAGCACTACGCAGGGTTGGCTGCCTCCCAGTCCCACCACATTAGCCTTATATTTACCAAATGAAAGGGAGATTCAAATGGGTTCTGATTCTTGCTTTCCTCTCTCCTCTAAGCACGGATGGATCGAAACTAAACGAAAGGGAAGTAAAGAGCATTTAGTCAGTCTAAAGCTGCAACTGGTGGATTCACTTTTTCATAGCTCGCTATTACTGCTCACATCTGCCTGTCTTTAAGGGGAGCTGGTGGAGGATTTGGTTTTCTCAATGCCTTAGGCAAGTCATTTCCCTACTTGACTTTTATCCCACTCTTCTTTTGACATCCACTTTCTTATTCACACTAGGCTTGTGCCGTGGATTCTTCTCTGATTTGACTATAGCTGTGTGGTCAATAACCCGCTTTGCTTCCAGTTCTTGGCCTGCTTGCGCCATTGCCGGGACTTCCAATCGGAAAATCTTCTGTTGGCAAGCTCGCATCCTCGTAATGGCTTCCCCCTCGAATGGTAGAAACAGTGAGAAATAAGCTCTCTTCGATAAAGATAGAATGCCACAAAGCCCGTGGTTACAGTAAAGTACACATGTGGATATTCTCTTGCGACACCTGCACTGTCTTCACTCACTATCTTATTGCGGTCATATCGATACTGCTAGCTGTTTCTTAGTCTCGGTATAATCACTCGCTGTGTAATTGGCTTTGTTCACTTGGCTCTCGTAGAGGAACAATCGATATTACTATTACGCAAGAGAAGGATCTCCGACATGTATCTGATGAATGGCTAAGCTACCGTCTGACGGAACTTTCTTCCCCAAGGAAATGCAGATGCAATCTACTTGGAATAAAGGGTCTTGGCATGTAGTTGACTTCATAATGAAGAGCCAGAAGTTTAATGTCACTAGCTTCATTCTTACAGAAATTGATCAAGCTAGAAAGAAGGGATTTCCACAAGAATCTTCTCTTTGCACCACACATCATGAGAATGATATTGAACAAGAGTCAGCTCAGCCTGCCTCTTCCTTTGCTCCCCATTTTTAGACTTCTACAAGTCGATCTTCTTACGATGGAAATCACGAAAAAGATCATTCGCTCTTACCTCGTCTGGAGCAGACGAAACGTCTTTTGTTTGGCCTTTGGCCTTTTCATTTCAGTACCGAAGCCGAGTAGATCAATCAGATGACCATGGGTATGAGTCTCTTGTTTCACCTTCAGGTGTCCCATTTCTGCATCCGTTCTTGTAAGCGATAGCGATCCGTTGACAAGAAATCACTTAGATTAATAAGGTTTTGTGACTACGAGTTGCAGAAAGCGGCGCAGCCAATGGCCTGGGCTTTGAGTGGTATGAATTGAATAAAATATCATAATAAGCACGGTCGATCAACATTGGGGTCAGCATTAAGAAAGAGAAACCATGGGATATGGCCACGATGGACTTTATTGAGGGCCCGGCGCCAGGGAACTATACTCGCTAGCCCAAGCTACTGGTTTTATTTATAGAGTCAAGGGTGAGCATGTGACTGTGACTAAATAGCAGCGTGCCTTTGGCTCGCAGTATTGGAAAAAGATAAGAAGCACGGTAGTCGATCGAAGAATAGGTTCCCATCTTGGCACTCTCGCTCAGAGATTCTTTCCTTCTTTTTCCCTTGGTCGATACAAGGCCAATAGAGGATGATGACGAACTACGCCCATCGAGCGCTTCAAAACCGATTGACACTGGTGATTCAGTAAGTTGACTACTTTGTTCGCACTTTCTATTTGCGTAATAAAAGTATGCTCCTTTCCCTCCTCCAACTGCCAGAGTTCACTAGCGCGAAAGAAAAATAGATGGATTGAGCGACGGGACATTAACCTGGATTTAGCCCTCCTCTCTACTATCTACTGGCTAGACCTCAGTTTAGAGCAAAGCGTGAACTCTGCTTCTAACCATCAATAAGATTGACTCGAACAAGACTGGGTTCCTATGAAAGTGAAAGGCGGAGGTATCCTTGGACCCCAGAAGCTAGTTCCAGTATCCTCATTTCTTTGGACACCAAACATGCAACATATCTTCCATTGGCATTAACACATCATAGTGAAGCTTCCTTCACTGAACAGATCTTCAGCAAGAAGTGACTAGTTGTCATTCCAAACTCCTAACCTTTTGTTTATCTCTTGCTTGCTTCGATTATAAATTCATCAAATGAAGGATTCAGAGCTTTTGTGTCCCTACAGTTAAGTACCAATATCTTTATTGTCCGTCCAGCTATTCAGGAAAGGAAGGCAATCGATTCAATTCATTCCCCAATTTCAGGCTTGGTGCTGCGCATTATTAATAATATCATATAGGAAGATGGACTAGCTCGAGACCTTGGCTTCAACCAATCAATTGAATCTTGGACACATTGAATTCTTAGATATTGCTTAAGGGATCACCACATATATTTATCAGATTATCATGTCTGTCTCGTCTTGCTATTTCCATCGACCAACCATGAGAGTGTTAATCAACTCCACCTGGAGGAAGTGTCAAAGGCGTCTGTCTATCAGTTATCGATAGATCGAACAAACCTAAAGGATCTGGTGGTTGTGTATGGGTCCACCTTGCACTTCCAATTAAGAAGCTAAAGGCAGTGGGACAGATAGACTAGAATGGGCTGGTTTTTCAAAAGACTTGAACACCCATCCGATATAGACTCATCGAAGGCAATGCGATAGGTCGTAGCCTGGGAGATAGGGGTTGAGCAACCAAGCGAACAAGGGCTCGTACTGTCGGAGGGTCCACAGGTTCCATTCTTGATCTGATTTCTCGCTATCTTATTCGGTGGTACAAAACTAAATACGACTCCTATTCTTGCCCGATGTAGGTAGCCACGCCCACTCTAATTCCATCCAATGTATACCACACTTTGGTAGAAGTTAAGCGCTTAAGCAGCTCCAGAAGCTGCAGAGAGGTGAAAGCTGGAAAGCCAATAGCCAGAATTCTTTTGGCAATAGTGGAATAGCCAGCTAATACTGGTGCAAGCTCGGGTATCGAGCAACACTACCTAGTAACCATACCATACCATACATCTACTAAACAGAGGATGACATAGCCAATAAAGGATTGGTAATTCCTGTCAGAAGAAGAATCAGAGGAATCGAAGCAATCATAAAAGCAGGAAATTGCAATGCCTTCTCCACCCCGTGTTGATAAAACAATTGTATTTAGCGCGCCTCAAGCCTCCTTCCTCGGGGTAGGTCCCGCGTATGACCCAACCCATCTCCCCGAAGGCAGGCAGGTTCGGAAATAGCTTGCGCAGAAGCGAGAACCCCAGGTCCATATCTAAAAAAAAAATATGTAGTTTTTGTAAGCGAGCTGAGGAATAAAAGTAAGAAAGTGGAGCATAGCGTTAGTCTCTTTCGGTGTATCAATAGGCACCTGATCTATCATGCAAAATACCCCCAATATTCAATCCAAGGAAAGTGAACCTCTAATTAAGATAACATCCGCCATCGTTGCCTGATTTTATTGGTAATGATGCAGCACCTGGATGCGGTGTAAGACAACCTCTTCATGGGCACCCTCCTACTTGACTGCTTGCCTGATAGCCTGAATGCCTGATAGTCTGATGTATAGTTTCAAAAAGCAAGTAGTTTTTTCAAGACAGTGTTTTTCATGCAAGGGTAGAGATAGACAATGGTCGTGCTATTAGCCATGCCATGGTGGTACGCTAAGTATAATTCATTCAACAAACGAAGGGTCAGCAGATACCAGAGAATAGGGCTCAGCAGATGTGGATTAATTCTTGACTCTAGTCAATAGAGGGAAAAGAGTAGAGAGTGCCGACCATTGTGGAAGTTCACCACTTGCTTTGGTTTAGAATTTAGGAAGAGAAGGAACGGATTTCTTTGATGGGGAATCATGGTAATTAATTTCTAGGTCTGGCTAATACATACGCCTTGGCAGTGTGCCTTGTACAACTAGCTAAGGTTGGAGACTCACTTATCCGTCTACAGATAAGCTTTGTATCAATCATGCCTAATTCTTAGGTGGTGGATTCTGCCTCAAGTACTACACTATTGCGAAAGCGCAACCTACACCTATTTTCCTTCGATTGAGATCGTACCCACCACTCCTATCTCGCACGCGGGTGATGCATCCCGTTCTCCTGGTAACCAAAGGCCGAAGAAGGCTCGATTCGTCTATGAAACTAGGCAAGTGGATTCTTCTTCCTGCAGGTATGGTGCTGCCCTTTGAAGGGCGAAGCCACTAACTAATACTTCTAGAGGGACTAATACTTCTAGAGAGATTGTACCAACCTCTTCCCTAGAATTGCATCTTCCCCGTACTTTCGTCGAGAGAGAAGAGCTAGAAGGCAGTTATACTTATTGATAGTTAGGCCGGGTAGCAGCCAAGTATGTGAACCATAATGAAATAGAACGCGCTCACTGCGCCCAACCCAGCCCGAGCAACAGCACCATCAACATGAATTTTGACCACGCCCGGTGGAGGCGGCGTCCACCCCGAAGGACCAGTCACACAGCGACCCCCCACTGGCCTAGCCACCATGGACACCTCACCAAGTTCATTCAGATAAGAGTTAATAAATCCCAACGTAGAGAGAGGGCTTTGGAACTCTCCTTCGTGAATAGCCCGTCGTCTTGCACTCAAAATCGCCCAGCAGGATATCAACAGTTTGGTGAATTGTGAATGATCAAGAGGGGCAGTCAATACCCGAATCCGAGCCTCCTGCCAGTGAATAGACCGATCGGACACAGTAGCTAGCTGTTTACTAAAGAACTCCTTCAACATGATCAATCCAATGAAAGGACATGACTAAAAAGCCAATTGCCTTCACAGACGCAGTAGCTTGCTTAGGACTACCTTTCAATCTCTCATGAATGAAATCTTTTCCCCTTACCTCAGGAAATTTTTACTAGTCTTTTTTTACGACATACTAGTCTATAGTCCCGATCTGCACTCTCATCTGAGCCATTTAGAAATGGTCCTATCTGTTTGACAAAAGAATGCCCTCTTCACTAAACCCTCAAAGTGCTACTTTGGCGTGACGTGACCTCAGTAGAATATTTAGGTAATATTGTATCTAAGGGAGGGGTATCGACTGATCCAGGAAAGGTTGAAGCTAGAAAGAGTTGGCTTAGACCTTATATTCTGAAAGAATTGCGCGGTTTCTTGGGACTTAAGGGATACTACAGGAAGTTTGTAAAGAGATATGGCATCATTAGTAAACCACTCAAGGAGCAATTGAAGAAAGGAGGGTGGAATTGGGGACAAGAGGAAGACATGGCATTTGAGCAGCTTAAGAGTGCCATGACGCATGCACCAGTTTTAGCACTTCCTTACTTTTTTAAAACCTTTCTACTAGAGAAAGATGCATGTGATGTCGGTTGCCCAACCCAATAAGTAGTAGTTTTTGAATGATTCGCGTTAGCCAGGAGTTAGAGATGTACTTTCTATTTCAATGAAGTAACCAACCAAAAGAGAGTGCTAAAGGAGTCATTCAGAAGTGAGTGAAGGGGCGCAGAAAAAAGCTGGTGAGCAAAGAAAGCTAAAATTGTTAATTAAACGGGCCTTGTTAATGAAGTATTTCGTTACCTTCCTTTATTCTGATTTTGACCATTTAGTTGAACTGACTCTGTTAATTCGCTCTCACGGTAATTGGATTGCGATTTCCTCTGGATTCAATCTCAATGACTGCTAGGATTTCTTTCTACTTCTATTTGTGGCATATAGAATTTTACGATAGATGAAGCGGAAGAAGGAACAAGGCTTGAAGGCGGATTAGCAAGGGAATGAATCTGATGAAGCTGTTCCTCCGCTAGAATAAGGGGGGCATGATCGCTGATTTGACCGGGCAGACCAGATGAGCGAGATTGATTGAAAGCGCTGTGCCAACTTGCGTACAAGATTTTTAGACTCTAGTAAATCCTCTTCACAAGTTATTTCGTACAGGCTATTCAAGGTCTATTGGCTTTATTGCTTATGTGGTACTTCGACCGCGAAGCCTCGCTTATGCACCGAGAAAGATCGTAGATAGGAAAGATCTGTTATGCACCAACGACGGCCCCTTCTCTTTACCTTTATCGTCTCATACCTCAGTCCATTGCTGGCTTGAATGCTGTCTCTCTTCTTCTTTGCTCGCGAGAGTGAATAAGAGGACGACCCACCGGGGGGAGGATGGAATGAGTCGGCAAGGGGATCAACCATCTTCTTTCAGTAAAGGCCCACACATTATCCTTAATATTGGGATGGGATAAAAGGACTCTGAAGAAGGAAACTCTCTTCCCGTCTTGCGTAACTGACCACTGCAAATCAAGTCGAAAGTGCTTATATGCTTAACACGTTTTTGTCTCAATGACAGGCCGCTTGAACATTGTCTGATTTTTTTTTTAAGAGACTCGATCTTATGTATCTACTTATTGTCTTTTTGCCTTTGCTCGGTAGTTCCGTAGCCGGTTTTTTCGGACGTTTTCTAGGATCTGAAGGAACCGCTATAATGACCACCACGTGCGTTTCATTTTCTTCGATCTTATCTTTGATTGCTTTTTATGAAGTCGCACTGGGAGCTAGTGCTTGCTATCTCAGAATAGCTCCATGGATCTCATCGGAAATGTTTGATGCTTCTTGGGGCTTCTTTGGCGACCGTGAAGTCACCGGATGAATTGCCGAGTAGATAGATCAGATCCGGACGCTGCAGTTGTTCCGCGGTGATACGGACTCGACCCGCTCCTACCCACCCTGGGGTATCATAGCATGTCGGGAATCGAGGGGGGACATACTGGACGTAACTACTCCCGTCGGTTGGGGGCTCTGCCGCCCTGCCTTTCGATCGATACACAGTTGAGGAGGCCGATCACGAACGTGACAGGTGTGGGAGCGATCCTGGGAAGGCAAGGCTAAGAC
>CBQS012616905.1:0-5000 GCA_900070015.1 Hordeum bulbosum | reverse complement strand
TTGTTCTGATCTGAGTAGGCTCAACATAGGGAATACCCTAACCCTGGGAACCGGGGCATATAAATCCGCTTATGGCATTCACCCAAGCATACAGAGACAGATGGAATGAAAGAAAGAAAAAGTAGCTCCGCAGCTCGCCCAGAAGAAGAAAGACCCGCCGCTAACGATTTGGAAATCCGAATTCATTGGTTTAGCCATTCCAATAACAATTAGTTCCATACCTTGGTCTCTTCCCTTGGTCCATAATAGTCAAATGAATGATCTATCATGCAGATCCCCTATTGGCAATTCTCTAGTTTACAAATAGGCCTCTGAATCGATTCACCGACATCTGATCATTGATACCGACATCAGCTACTGATATCTAGACTTGGTGCAATCTAATCGATTATTGGGAATTGGAAGTAGTAGCTCTAGCTGAAAGAAATCCCCCACCCAAGTTAGGTAACTAATAGGCAGGCACCCCATCTAATTAGTACTTTAGAGTAAAGAAAAGACTGTTCACTTGCATTCCCGCACCTCATGAGTATCTTTCGACCGAGGATCGCCTGACATGTTCCGCTCTTGTTAAAGAAGCATATCGATCAAGTGTCAATTCGTCGGATGAGACCTTTGCTTTCCTTCCACAGGTTAATGAGCGCTATATTCGGGAAGTACAGGATACCAGAGAAACTAGCGAGTATTGGGGTGGGGGCACTACTTCAGACCGCTTTGCTTTGGACTTGCTCTACCTTATAAATTGGGAAATGGCTATCATCACATCGAGCTGTCTACTTCTGATCCATAGGAGGGAGTGAACCGTTATGTTCCTGAAGTCAGTATTGGAAACACAGGTATCCAGAGCTATTCTTTGAGCAGCATCGACCTAATTCCTATGTTTTTCCGAAGATCATTCAGGGAAGAGAAGAAGACATGGGAAAGAAGAGCACGATTGTAAGTAGGCATCAATAGATAGATATGATTGGTTGACGAAGATTGGCTTCTTGGGCCCCCGTAGGGCTATGTTGCTATGCTGCTAGAAAGAAAGGAAGAGTTCGATGTCCATCAGTTCGTGGTTTCGGAGATTGCTTACCGACTTTCATTCATATCTGAAAAGATCAAGGGTGCCGAAGTCTTCATTGATCCAAAGAAAGAAGCTGACACAGGCAAGACCTGGATGATCGAGTTATCATATTGACTTGGGTTATGCCAACTTGTGTTGTGTTTTGTAATCAGAGCTACTTGTCCTTGCGTTGCCCAAGAGAAGTCATCTTTGCTAGGCTGTTTTTCGGTTGTCTAGCCATGCGTGGGAGCGAAGATAACTCCAAACACGTTCTGGTAGATGAGGGGAGACTTGCTGTATCCATTTCCCTCTCTGGCCAATGATTTGAGGAGCTAGCATCAGATGGTCTATCGTGGCCTTTTTCTTGATAAAAACGTATAAAATGAAGCGTAGATGAGACACTGTTTAGCGAGGAACTTGTGGAAGGCTTGGGCTATCCTCGTACTCTTTGGTACTGACTCATTATTATTATGCGGCAATCATATCACTGTCTTTATCGACTCCATGCAAAACATGTTCATTGAATTTGATAGGCCTAAAATGGCTAACATTATGACCAAAACTACTAACATGCAAAAACTGGTAATAGGCCCGCGGATCTCTCTGGTTATCAATGCTATTTTATTGTGTTCTGTAGCCTCGCTAACCACAGGCGTGGATCCACAAGAACAGAAGAAGCAACAAGATCGTGCTTCCCTGCTTTAGGAGTTTCTTCCACCGGTGTGCCTATAGGGAGATAATGACTCTCCTAAAACCCTTATTTGCGGTTAATTGTTAATTGGATCTACACTTTTGTTGGATCCACATCTTTGAAAGAAGACTAGTTTGGCACGGGCGGGCTAGAAAGACTTCGAGGATAAAACCGATCATTCAACAGATAAGGTCCTTTTGGGTGACTCTGGAGCAAATCTATAGCATCAGCCAGTCTAGCGCGTTCTAACCACTATCGCTTTCGTCTTGTAAAAGTTTAATAAATGCGACTGTGAATTAGGGCCAGTAGACTAGAACTATAAATTGACCCGGCGTCGACGCGTAGCCGCTCACCATTATGGTTCTATTGGTTCTCATCGAAGTATCTAAATGGTTCTATTGGGGTTCTCTTCGAGATATCAAAATATTATTTGGAATTTACCACCCGTGTGGAGCCTTGAATGCGACTCTAAATTGGATCAGTCACACCGGGCGATCACTCTCCTGGAGAGCTCTTATGGCTCTCATGTGATAACTAACTCGCCTTCCCTAAGTCTTCGCCTAACTCGCCTTTCTCAGAATCTTCTGAATCGGGATCCGTGGTTGCGTCTGTTGGCAGTAGCACTTCTTCATTGTATTTGTGACTTGGCTTTGTCCGTTGACATTCTAACACATTGGCATTCTAATCTTGGATTATTTCTTAATAAATTCGACCCGGAAGGCTTTTTAGCTGAACATAAGGAGTGGTGTGCGGACCCAAAGGCAGTTACCAATATATCATTAGATTAGTGAATTCCCACGCGCCAAACAGGCGTCACCACACTGCCTCCCAAAGGCTTCTTTTAGGCTTCCCCGCCACATCACACGCTTGCTTGCTTTTGCTAATCCGATCCAGAAAAAACGAACATTCTCCCACGTGCTTCGGGCCTTGCAATAGCAGTAGATGCTACAGACGTGGTGTCATTATCAGCGATTCCTCAATCGATCAGAAGAAAGGGAATATAACCTGCCCCTCATTGTCCAGGTTTTCTTTGAACAACATCGGCCGGACAAGAACAAAGGTTTTCACCTGCTTCGTCCTGGGAATTGTTCGAGCTACATTCCGTTCAGACTAGATATCCGGAATCTAGTCCTCTCTGTCCTAGCTTAACAACCGTTTTTTTTTGTCTTAAGACAATAAACCACTTCGTTTAGCCTGCCAAGAGTCGCATTCCTAACAACAGGAACATCTGAGTTTATCTCACTATTTGCATTCTTAGGTCCGGACAAGAACAAGAGGTTTTCACCATCGTCTTTGCGCTTTGCTGGAACTATGTAAGGTTTACGCTCGTGACTTCACGAGATAGTGATTCTCCTCACGACCACCATTTCATTTACCTTCACCCCGGGACTCAGGAACAACATCTTAGAACCTGTTTTATCCTCTGAACAACCAACAACAAACACTAGAATTAGAGTTATAAACCTTCCGAGATGGCTTCATCTATTGCTTCTTTGTTGTCTTTCTTATCTGGCAGATGAAAACGGGAATCTTTTTCTAGATTGTGTGAGTGGTCAGTTGTGATGGAGAACAGGGGATTCCCAATCCAAAAAAGACTGGCTTCTTTTCGAAAACTTCCATGCCAGCTATGTACCCAAACCTAGCAATTCTAGATTCTCCTAGTAAACTGCAGGTTTTTGGGTGCTAAAAAAGGAAACTTCCACGCCGGCTATGCACGGGAACCATCCGTTAATCCGTGTGAACCAAGAAGAGAAAATCGAAGCTTTTGACACGCCTGTCTAGCCAATCCAATATATATCTTTCGTATCCCTGCTAGCGTAAATGACACACTATTTTTGCGAGGAAAGTCACCTTGCAAACAAGCACGATTCCCTATGAAAGTGAAAGGCAATTTTTTCCCGGGACACAAGAAGAGTGCAGGATATATAAAAGAGAACTTGCGGAGGGCGAGACAAGTTCAGTCATGATTGCAGAATGTGAGGACTATTTAGTCATTGAAGATGAAGAGTGTTATAGTGCGTGATGATGCTTTGACTTGGGTTGTGGACTCAGGTGCGTCCTTCCACATCACACAAGGAGTTTTTCGAATCCTAGACCTGTGGCATCAATGGCTCTGTGAGGATGGGAAAGAGTAGAACGTCAACAATTGTGGGCAAGCCACCTTCACAAATGGTGCGAAACAAACAAAAAAAAAAGGTTGGTGCTCGATGATGTGAGACATTCAATTCAAAAAATCTCTTGTCAGTAGTGGGCAAGCTTTATGATATTGGCCATGGCAGTTATTTTGGTGAAGGAAAATGGAAGCGAAGCGCTTCTTTGATTGTGGCTCGAGGAATAATTGCTTATAGAAAGATGTAATAGAAATACGAATACGAATGTAATCAAATTATCGACTCCGGGTCCGCCATTCCTTAATCATTCCTTAAGCTTAAATAGCCGACATTCCTTCCGCAGCTGACTCGTTCATCCCCTTCCATTCCTGCTCTATAGTAGGGGTTATGTCCCCCTTTCCTAGTGAGAGCAATACGCAATGCTGCTACGAATAGAGATAGTGCCCTATCCACTGCAAAACGGTACTCTGCTTCAACCACACGGTATGGCTCCCTCATTTCAAACCAAGCTGTAGACCGAGTAGGAAACAGCTAAAGGTTCCGGTCCAAAGGTAAGAAGATCCGTTGGTTGGAAATCCGTATCAATTGTTACTGGTTCTCCCGTTCTTGGTACTGTGTCATGTGACTCTAAAGCCCCAACTAGGCTAGATCGAGATCTTGGTCCTTGCTAGGCTTACTCGCGTAAATAACCCCCATGTCTTAGGTGTTCTCGGGGGTAAGCGAGTCAGTACAATCGGTTGCACAACCGTCCAGTCCATATCATAATTGTCATAATCAATCATATCAGTAGGTGGCATACTTGCCTGCTCAAGTCCATCTACTATGGATGTGGGCTTGGACCAAGCCATCCCCAAACACTGAACCGGATCTTGAAAACGGGACTGAACTGAATCCGACTTCTTGGTAGCCCAGTGGCTTTTGGTCCCCATCGGAAAGTGCTGAATGGATTGCTCCTTGCCCAACGACAAAAAGAAAGAAATTTAGGAGAGGATTGATAGGTTTAAGCATTCAGGGCTGGTCGCTCTTATGGATACCTGTGAGCTAGAGTCGGGAATCGAAAAGGAGACAACGGAAGCCGTACAGATCTAGTTGGGAATGCTGTTCATGCAGTGGAGAGCGTAAATGACCGGCCCTTGAACCGCTCGGCCATCTTTCC
>CBQS012613593.1:0-12030 GCA_900070015.1 Hordeum bulbosum | reverse complement strand
TATCTTGCTTGCGAAATGCATAGATGCGCCTCTTTCCCATTTTGAGTCCTCGCCCCCAAATAAGGAAAGGGCCGCTTTTTAGTCGTTACACGCGTCCTAAGGGATTATGTATTGAAGCACTAGTAGAGAAATGATAGTACACAAATACATATTAATGGCATGCCACACACACCAGCTACGCCACTTCAAGTTTTCAAAATATGAGTGGTGTGACAGATATTTCCACACCTTTAATGCGATGGCATGGATTGATGTGCACATCCACTACTATCTGAGCTAGCACCCGGATCCAACATAAGTTACTAGTGGCGGGAGGTGCACGCTACTAGTATTTGTGTCACTAGTGGTGTGCCATGGATGAATACACCATTAGAAAGTACTACATTTATCTCAAAATGTAAGACAATGTCAACAAATATTTTCTATTTTGAGACAGAGGGAGTAGTAATTCACTTACTTTTTTGTTGAAAGAAAATTATCTGCTCATCATTGTTTAAGGGAAAACAGTGTTGCTTTGGTGATCAACGAGGTCCAAAGGAGTTATTACAGTATCATGTATTTGCAAAAGGCAGACATGTCTACCCAACACAAGAACACAAGAGATATTGAAAATTAGCTAAATTGTCACCTTCAAATTCCTAATTCTGCTCTTCATGTGCCTTGATTGCATTGTTGTTAGCACCATGTATCCCAGCTATATTGTATCTAGTATCATCGATCAGATTCTAGAAATTAGAGCACATGACTTACATTAGATCCTTGGCTAAGGTGAGGCTTTAAGAGTTGGAGCATCTGAAATACCACCAAAAGAGATCGCCGAACAACCCAAATAAGACCATAGTCGTCCCTACAAATGACCATCGTAGCTCCTCTATCCTTTACATTTTGAGATGGATCTTACAACATTGTACTTCCTTTGTTTCTATTTACTTCGCATATTAGCTTTTCCATGAGTTAACAAAATCAATTTGAACAAGTTTATACAAGAAAATAATAACATGCATAATAGAAAATTAATACCGTTAGAATCATCATTCAATATATTTTTGTACTACATATATATTATTTTGAAAATTTGGATTTATTAGTTGGTATGAATTAGCCTAACCATCCTTATTCTTACACTAAAATGGAACAAATAGTTTTGAGAGTGAGCCCTACACACCTGACTGAAGGGAGTAGCTATTAATGTGAGACTGATCGAAGCGTTTTGGAAAGAGAGATTTGCGTGGTGATTGGTTTTTAGAGTATTTAATAAAAAGCTACCAAATTTCATCGATTCGTGCCCACAAACTAGCACTTTACGAATTTCTGCCCAAAAGTACCACTTTTCACTAATCTATGACTAAAAACCACCTAGTGAGAAAACTGCTCGATTCATGTCGTCTAAACATGTTTCTGAGAGCCCACACCCACAAATCAAGTGCCAGCGTGGCCAACCGTTAATAGTCACGTGTTAACACCCATTAACAATGGGTGTTATCCATGGAAGCAGCCTTTAGTGGTCAAATAGGGTTTGGGTCTGTTTGACCGGGCTACTCCTCGCTCACTCACTCTCTCGCTCCCTCCTTGCTCACTCACTCTCTCCATCAACCATATCACCATGGCCTCCACTGCCATTGTTGTCCATAGAACTTGAGGATGCCTTCCTAGAATGCCAAGGAGAGCTTGGACAATGACATCTTCATGGTTTCCATGGAGCATAAGCTCTTCGTAAGTACACCATGTTGAATATGAGTTTGGGTTAGGGTTAGGTCGTAAAATTTTGAGATTTTTTATTTTTATCCATTTTAGTGGTTGATTTTGAGTATCTTTTGGTTATAATTTTTGCAGGAAACCCATGACACTATGGTGGATCCATCTTTCTATGGTTGTGTAATTGAATATGAACTGAAATGCATGTTGTGTGGTCTGAGGTCTAGGAAGATGGTTGCTTTCAAATATAGTATGACTAGGAGGCGATTCCTAGGTTGTTCCGTGCACGTGTGTAATCTTCAACTCTTAATGAGGAAAAAAATGTGGTTTTATTTGGCATGTTGTGCAGGTAGACACAAAGTTTTATTTGGTTTATATAATGGTATTATTAGTTGTGCACAGAAGTGTGATGTGGTTTGAACTGAAACTGATAAGTGCCTTTCATAGAGTAGCACACATGTAAAGCTAGATCTTCCATTAAATTTAGTTAATAGTTAACTAAAATTCCATGTTCTTAACTATTTGAGTAAGCTGAATTTAGTTGTTTTGTTTCCATTGAGTGAATTCATCTAACTGAATTAACATGTTGTTAACTTGAACAGTTAACTAAATTTATGTGTAGTTAAAATAATTCAGTTAACATTTAACTACATATAGTTGTGGTGGCTAGCTGAATTCAGTTACATAACTTCAGAAGTTGTTTACTGAATTTAATAGAGTTTAAGCAATTTTTTAGAGAGAGTAGATCTGAACCTAGGGTTTCATTTAACTAAATGCAGTTAATTGAATTCAGTAATGTGTTTTGTAGTCTAGAAATGGTGTGTAGTACTGACATTTGTTAATACCTTAGGTATTTGGGATTTCTATTTCTGTGTCCCCGCTTGCTTAGCACTTCTCAGTTGTGCCTCATCCAACTAACGTCCCTCATTTTCCCCCTCCACCACTCGACATGTGCTCAAGTCTGCCCAAAATGGAGCGTTTTCATCGGATCAATGTAGTTGACCGTTATTTGGCGCTTATGCTGACGCATGGGATGCACATGACCCGCCTCTCAGTGTATAGTATATTAGTTAAAAATAGTGAAATGTACTGACAATTGGGACACCGTAGCACTCATGTGTCAGTCTCTGATTTATTTGCAAAACACACTCGAATAATAATGCCTCCCATGGGTGTTGAACCCGGGATAATCGCTTGACTGTGCATCAAGCTAGCCACTCCAGTTGTGTGCATTTGTTTGCTTCTGTGCAGAGCCAAGGCTAGTCAAATTAACATTTCTATGTTACAGAAGGGCTCGGGAATCAGTGGCATTGGAAAGATATAATGCTCATAGATTAAGAAATCGTTCATAGATTAATAATAAAACACAACATATAAAGTGGAGAGGCGAACTAATATGTTAGATTAACTTAGCAACATTCATAGATTAAGAGAGAAAACTAGTATATATAGTGACAATACACTAACTTATAAATATTTTTTGGAGAGGTGCGACAAGAGATGGTCGGACGACACCGACAGTGACAACTGATGGACGGCTACTTGTCTTCATCATCCGAAAGGACGATAGTGTCGTCGTCGTTGTTGTGGTCTTCGTCGTTGTTGGAGGATAGGATGACAACGTCCAGCCCCTCACCTTCCGCCTCGACGGTGGTCGATGCATGTAGAGTAGCCACCCTTCTCTACTCTCGAGCTATGGCATCTTCTTCAGCCGCTCGACGCCTCACAACCTCTGCCTGCGCTATGGACAGAGACGCGGCTAGCACCACCTCGTCCAGCTGCTGCTGCGCCACATGCAGGGCCTCCTAGGCCTAGGCAGTGAGCACGACAGCATCAGTCACACGAGGTAGTGCATCTTCCTTAGCAGCGTCTTCCACACCGTAGATGTTGAGGTGCTCCTGCGCCGCCTTGAAGACCACCTCCTCTTCGGTTCCCTCCTCCTCGAGCTCCATACGGTTACTATACATCTCAGACAACGTGGGCTCAAGCTTGAAGTAGTTGGTGTAGTTGTTGGAGCCCAATGAGGATGCGTCGGAGTTGGTGCCCGAGCTGGAGTTGGAGCTCGCAGCTGCTCCAGTGTTGGAGCCGCCGCCGGTACCAGGCACCGGCTCCCTCGGGAAGAGACCTTCCATGCAGATACTTGCATTCTGTCGCTCCCCCAGCATGGTGGATGAACTAGCTTTGGATTGCACGGTTCGTGGAAGCAATGCAGTGAAGCATTTGTGGAAAGATGTCGCATGTTGGTATTCAATCACAGGAATGTGGTCAGTTCAAAAGATCACGGGAGTGGACCGCCGGTGCGGGGATTTCAACGGAGCACTGCCTCCATCTTTTCCCATTGATTTTTGGTGTGTCAATCGGTACAGTTGCGTACCTAGGGTGCACTAATTGCCTTGATGTGATGCAGCTGCGTGGCAGTGCGCATGTAGGACCGGCTACTTCAGGTGCATGCATGGTAGGCTGAGACTAGGCCTCTACAATGGTCCATCGGCCTAGCACTCGGCCCACGGCTCACACTGTTCCCCCGCTTCTAGGTGGGCCACTCGTGTCCACGGCCACGGGGCACCCGCTCGATTGAGCCAATCAGGCCTCATCTCGCGGATCGACCATGGCGGACCCTAGCGCCTGATCTACACCATTCACGAATGGCGATCCAATGACCCTGGTCATGCGTGGTTTTGAGAGGGGTCTTACGGGTTTTGGGAGTGGTTTGAGAGGGGTTGGGTGCTAGGGTTGAGCATAACTAATCTAAAAAAAATAAAAAAATTGATACTTGCGCACATCGTCATTTTATATTACTAAGTTACTAAAAAAATAAGAACCACGAATACGGATATTTTCATGAAATTTCCTTCACACAACTTAGCTATCACAAACTAAGGTGCATGGTTTTCAAGGGGAATGAGCTATGGTTTAGCGTTAACCGTAGCATAGTTTGTCCAAATGATCGCATATTAGGTATGGACCCAATGTTTGCACACTAGATGACAAGGGAGGGTGCACACTTAGTTATCATGAACAATGGTGCATAGTTTGTCCAACTCGATTCTAAATTCAAATGTTGATTGCACACACATTTTTAAATACTATTTTATTACTTTTCATATTTATTTTTTATTTATTTCATACATTTTCTAGACTCCTTTAAAACTCTTTTTAACAATCCTTTTTTCACAAGATAATATAAATAGAAAATAATATAAAATGCAAGCTAATATATAACACAAGATAATATAAACCAAACAGACTTTACCAAAAGTATACTACAATTCACATACTATATAACCAAAATATACAACCCGCCAAGAGTTCACATCCGCAAAAGTAAATCATCAGATGATCAAGAAGGGCTACTAAACATGAGTCAAAGCCTTTAGTAGGGATGCATGTTGCGTCCTGATCTTGGCATCCTCCCCACTCCTCGTTGCATCTCGTGCATGATACACAAGGTGCTCAAATAGCCCATCATTGGGCTTTGGCTTACTCGTACAGTAGGGGTAGCAGAACTTTGTTCTCTTGCAATACGCAACCTTTCGCTTGACCTTGATCTTCTTGACTTCATCTGGTATGATGGAGTCGACGTTCTCGTCATCCACATCATCTCCAGAGGTATATTTCACACAAAAATGAGTTGCATTCATATAGATATACACGAAAGTCACATTGATCATATAGTAAAACAAACAAACTTTCAAGTAGGCTTTACCTCGTAGACATCATCGTCCACAAACTCAAGATCATATTGGTCCTTGAACCCAGCTACGGCCAGCTTCCTCTTGTTTCCCATAGGATCATCCTCTTGCAACACGAAAGTCACATTGATCATATTATCCATAATATTAACCTATTTGCATTTTGCATAGGCATGTGCACATATTTTACAACATAGCTAATCAAACTATATAGGGGCCCAACTATATATGTTAGATAACTTTATTATTAGAGGAAACTTACAGAAAATAAAAATTTAAATCGAACTTAGCATTGTGATTTTTTATAATGAAACAAAGCTCCAATGGCTCCTCTACACAATATCAATGCCTCCTCTAAAGTATGATGAAACAGTGCAGTTAAAATAAATTGTCAGGTACATATAAATTAGTGATCAAATCTACATAAGATAAATTCCTTTTCAATAATAACCGAATCTACACAAGATCATTTCCTTTTCAATAATAGCCAAACCTACACAAGATCAATGCTCAAATTTATGATCAACTGAAGATGATAGTGACAAATCTAGCCATGTGAATTATAAAATCAATTCTAGCAATCCAATTCCAAATATTTCTAACTGCCAAGGGGGAATCAAATGGCATAGCAAGCAAAAATGTAATACAAAAAGCCTCCAGCCAACTATACTAACACATGAATCATAATCTAACTAACTAACACTATATTCTTAATTTTAGTGCTACCTACGAAAGGGAAATGAGAAGAAATGCCTCCTCGACCATCTGCTCACTGCCGGCCTAAGCCCCTGCATGCACTATGCCACTCGATGCTGAGTTGGAGCCCGCCACCTCCTTCCCCACAAGATCCACCACACTAGCTGCAACTGCAGCTCCAGCTCCAGCGGCGGTTGGAGCTATCTTCGGCACCACCATGGAGTCATACAATCCCCACAGCATCTGGCGTGGTTCCCATGTCCTTCACCTCCAGCACTGTGGTGGGGTGACAGTTTTGCTCTGGTCCTCCATCATTGATGGAAACAAGCAGCTAGACGAAGGGAAGTGAGGTGGGGGTGAGCGAGTGGGTGCGGTCCAGTGCGAAGTGCGGTGGGAAGTGAGGCTTTTGCTGCGATGATGGAGGCGATTTGGGGCAAAATGGTGGGGCGATGCGGCCGATGTTGGTTCCCCTCCTCTTATACGATGGGACATTTTTGAACATTTTCAATCGACACGTGCATGCCCACGACCGTGATACGGTGCACGGGAAAGCAAAACACCCATGTAAACCCCAGTATATGGCCAACCCATGTCTAGGCATGTATGCACAACCATCCCACATCCCACTTGTCATAGGCTGTAATGGCAAGGCCCACATGTTTTTCCGGCCTCCTGCATGAGGAACTGAGGAGGTAATGGTCAACTGTGTTGATCCGACGTCAAGGCTCTGTTTGGGCTTTTGTGAGAGTGGGCAAGTGAGGGAGGGTAAAAGTGAGGACTTTTAGTCTCCTTGGGAAAAACTGAGCACAACTAAGCAACTAGGGGCACAGAAATAGAAAATTCTAGATGTTTATGCTGGTGTGAATTTGCGCTTACTTTATAAACATTACATTTGCATGATGGGTTGTGAACTATTGGGTGGTGGAGTGGGTTGATGCTCCTTGGCCAGAGTTCCTACAAAGGCGACTAGCAAGGATTTGGGACATGTACCATGAGCAAAATTTGGGTAGAGTGAAGGACAAAGAGGCTCATGAGAAATAGGTGGTCAAGATAAAGAAAGAGAATGAATTCCTAGGCAACAACTACAACCAGTTGGTTCATGATGTATCCAACCTATTTGACTATCAAGATGGAAAGAAGACTCGTGACATGGACTACACCAGCCAGACAATCAATGAACTAAATGGAAAGAAGAAATGGTTCGAGGACCAGGAAATATTTAGATAGACATGAAGAAGCTGAAGCTTGCCAAGGAGCAAAGGTGCATTTTTCAAATCCAAGCTGGTATCATTGGAAACATGAGGAAGGCCATGAAGGAAGTGGAGGGGGAGAGGGATCTACTTAAGGAAGAGAAGAAGAAGCTGGAGTATTTGATTGTTGATGTGATGAAGGCTGGGCATGGATGCAAAGATAAGCTAGAGAAGATCAATGTAATCATGGATGAGTTAAGTGTAGGTGTGTTGGTTAAGTAAGTATTAGGCATATATATAGCTAATCTCGGGAATGTGCTATGTGGTTTAAGCCTCTAAATCAAGTTATTTAGGTGGTGGGAAATGGTATGAACTGTAATGGTTTAATAAGTAAGTGTTTTTATCTAGGGTTTTTTATTCCCATGCCCTTGGTTCCTGAGTCGTACTCCGTTTTCCCCATTTCCATAGTTTTTTCTCACTTTTCCCCATGCGATGAAATTCTGCTTTCACATTTTCATCACTTTTGCCCCCGGAAAATTACTCAAAACTTACCCAAAATGAGCGTGTGGGGAAAACTGAGTACGACTAAGGAACCGGGGGGCATGGGAATAAAAACCCCTTTTATCTGTGATGTAATTACTTTTATGCTAAGACCTTCTATGCTAAGTTCAGTAAGTAAGAAAGATTAATTATGACCTTTTTTGTCCTTCATTTTGTGTAGCCATAATCCTCATATATACAGGTTTATGACAAAGAGAACATAGCTTTCATTGATTTTGCATATTTGGAACAGAGAGAAGATAGTTTTAATAGATATAACACATTTGGAACAGATAGATAGTGACAAAGTGTGACATACTGCTGACATACAGGTAGGATCATCAAAATAACTGGATTACATTAGGCAAACTCGTAGTAGCAGTTCATAAACTACAAACATGAAAATAGCTTGGGTACATAGGACAGACAAGTACTAGCAACAAACTGACATAGGTTGATACCAACTGAAGCAAAGCAACATATACTTGCAGCAACATGCAGATGTAGATGCAACAGTTGCAGAATGCTCACTCCATGCAAAGGCACTCTGAACAATAAATAGGTCCCATCAGCATCTTCGAAGCTCCCTTATTTTTCCTCCTAGATGTACCTCGCTCCTCCATCGCCATCTCCGGTTGCCGATGTTGGTTGTGTTGCTGCAGAACCTGCTCTTGCTCTTGCTTTGCCTCCTGCTTCGGCTATTGTTGATGTTTTGATCCATCTCCATCCAAGCCAAGGGCACGATAGACACCACCCTTTCGACCATGAAATCAACCAGAAGAAGTTTCTTGTGGTCTTGGTACATGTACCAGCGAGCACGCTGGAATGAAGCCAGGGAATCCCTACCCCCCATCGCCCAGATCAGATTCTCCAACAGAGGGAGTTGTAATTCAGGCATGTGCTCCCTATCCTCTCAAGTGATGCAATCCCTCACCACACGCACATAGTTTTGTGGGATTGGGATGCTGGCGTACCAGGTGGTCACCTCCCTGGCGTATGCAAGCTACTTCTCGTCATTGACATAGATCTCCTTGAGGGCCTGGTACCAACCTGCGCCAAAGGCCATCACCGGCGATTGAGCGGTGGTTCGTGGGTTGGGGTTTTCTGCTCTTTTGAAGTTGGAGAGTGCAAAGGAAGAGAGAGTGGAGAAGTGGATATGTTTAGTTGGAGTGGTGAATGGGTGTGGCTAAAAAGGAAGTGGATTAAAAGACTTGATTTTACTAGGCACTACTCTACGGTGAAGTAAATACTCATGATTGGAGTGGAGGATTGCAAACTGTAGTCTACCAAACCTATTCACGGGATTACAAACTGCAGTCCTCTACAGTTCCATTAAGTTCACACTAAAGCTTAGACTATAATTGAAAGATAACAAATTAAAACATGAACTAGTTTTAGAGTAAAGTCAAGTACCACAAATTCAAACATGAAACACTCAAGTTCAATACCAAAAATTCAACCATGAAACTGTTTTAGACTAAATTGAGAACAAACAACAGTTTAGTCATTTCCACTAGTAGTGAGATAGGCCTCCCACTTGGAATTAGGTTTCCTGTTTCTCTTACCTATTAATATCTCAGTTGCTCTACTCAATGTTCTAGGTGAATCGAATCCCCTTCATTGAGAGCCCTTGTTCTTGTTGTGCACCTTGGAAAGCCTAGTATTGAACCTCTTGTTGATGGTCCTCGTGAACCTATTGATGTTGTTGTTGGAGCAGATGAGGCTTCTCGTGCTCTTGTTGGTGCAGAAGAGGTTGGTCATGCTGTTTTTTTGGCCTCCTTACTTTAGGAGGAACTGGAGGAGCAGATGAGGCTAGGCTGGTTGAGTTTTTGTGTTGGTGGTGCTGTGCTGGTGCACATGTTGGTGTAGTTGCAGTTGGAGGTGGAGGTGGAGTAGATGAAGAACCCGTGTAAATTTCTCTGTTCTCCTGCATGTTCAAACCTAATTAGCTAGTAATTCCACCACACCAAAAGTAATCATACATACAATTCAAACTTTCAAATCACCCAGTGTAAGTTCTTTCTCATCTGAAGACCTGGTTTCAGAGTTGTGTGACACTTTGTGTATCTATGGCCTTGTAGATTGCATTTACTGCATGTAATTATTCCCATTCAGATGGTGTCCTTTGGTGTTGGGACCTCAAATTGACTCTTCCTCCTAGTTGTCTATTTCTTGCATGGTTTTTCTTTCAACACAGGTGGCTCAATATCATGGGTGTGGGTGTCAAGCCAGAATTCAGGACCAGGGACAGGATAAACAATGTCTTTATATGCTTCAATGTATAGTTACTTTTTGAAAAAATCATGCACAAAGTGCTCTGGGTGCATATGAAGCTTTCTCATTGATGCTATTCCATGACTGCAAGTCACACATGTCATGTCCCACCTCATGCAGTCACATGACTTAGTTTCTAGATTCATAGAGAATTGTTTCCCACCACTTGACACTTGCCAGAGAGCAGTCACATGACTTACACTTCTTAATGCACAAAGTTTTTTCCATGAGCTATCTTGGAGGCATACATGTAAATTTCACATCCATGTTGTCTCCGTGAACACCAAATATTAATTCTTGTTGGGGAGCTCGTGTAGTAGTGAAAAGACCTCAAAGTTGTTGTGTGAAAATCCCTTAAAGAATCCTTGAGCTGATAAATAGTATCAAAACACAAGCTCTTGCACAACATTAAATGTGAAATGGGAATTGAGGGATCAAATCATACCCTATCCCTCATTTTTTCTTCTTAAACCTTCCCTTCTTTAGGAGTTATGGTAGTTCAACTTTATCTTCATCTTCTTCTTCACGACTTATGTCTAAATCATGAGAAAAACAAAACCCATCTACTTCAAGAAACCAATCTGGAATTTGTTTATTCTCTAACTCCCGGTGACACCTGGTTTTTGGACCTGGATTATTGACATGTTTGACATGAAGTGTGTCTGAAGTTAATTCCAATTATATTACCTCTTATGATGCACACTCTACTTCCATTTCAACAGCTTCACCACTCCTATCTAAATGAACTGAATTATCAGAATAAAATTCAGAGACATCAGTATCCCCTTTAAAATGTTTTATATCTGACTCTCTATGAATCCTGCTCCTCTCAAGCTGAGCCTTTCTATCATTTATCATATTCTCAAGCTCATATTCATCCCCTACCTTTTCACATTTCAGCTCTGCTGAGTGTTCATGTAATTCTCATCAGGTTGTGTACTACTTGCATGTTGAAAACCTTTGACAACTTATATGTCTTTGTAGAAGTAAATTTAGTTGGGAACAAACAGTATGCATTGAGTAACTTTGGGATTAATCTCATAGATCCTTGGGCGGATATTAAGGACGAGGCTAAGTATATCAGGAGAGGAATCAGTGGATCTCAACTAAAGACTTGCCATCCCTCTACTCCTTCTCTCGCTACCGTTTTTGTCTCAATTTTTGTGCTTCAAGACATGATGGGGAATCACAATGAGCCAGCGATGGATATGTCTGGCAATGGAACTGGGAAAGGGGTTGGCCTTGTCCAGTCGGCCTCATTTGTCGGATTCCCTGCTGCGGTGGCCAGTATGACTTGATTCATGACAACCATGGCTGGAGGGAGTAGTGTCACGAGCTTGGGGGTGCCCCTGGACTATCAGCTCTTTCATAGGAGTTTTAACATCGGCTATCCCTGTTGGCCAGAATACATGGGAGGTGCTGGTCGACTAGTCCGCATCTTCAACTGCTCCTGCTCTACTTCAGGGGAGGGCCAAGGCGGGAGGGCCTAGTGGCTTGGATCTCACTATTGCGTCATCGGCCACAATTGGCTTTACATCGGCGGTAGTGGCTCCTCCTGCTCTTCATAAAGATGGTAGAAAAAGATGCTGGCGGGCTAGAGGGCGTTCCAGGTGCCGGTCATCATCGACATGGAGGTTGTTGTCTGTGCGGTGGTGGGGAAGCTGGCGGTGGCACGGATCCTCTCGTCGTACCCGGTCGACTACAAGGTGGTTGTCAGCGAGCTTCGTGGCCCATGACAACTGCGGGGCAATGCAGTGGCACAGATAGTCACAAGCATGGATGGCTACTTCATCATCACCTTCTCTAAGGAGGGGGCTTGAAGCATGTTCTTCGGGCGGGTTTGTGTCAATTTAGTAACAATGCCGTGCTGATCACAGAGTTTGATGAGAAGGGCAACACCAAGGATGTGTGCATGGACTCGTTCATGATCTGAATGCAAACTC
>CBQS012613117.1:0-11424 GCA_900070015.1 Hordeum bulbosum | reverse complement strand
CGACCTCAAACGTTCGGAATGACCGGCACATCCCTAATTTTCAGCCCAAATACGGGGCAGATATGGGGAGCCCAAGCGCACCCGGGCACGCCCTTCACGTTTCACGTCGGACCCGATAGCCCGACCCTACCGCAAATTACGCCAAATCCACCCCGCAGGGCTACCTACCAGATCCATTTCCTATTTTCCTCTCTTCTTCCTCCGTGCGTCGTCCGTCTCGCAGCTCCGCCGCCGCGCGCGCTCCGTCGCCTAGTAGCCTCTGCCACCCCAGTCGCTCGGTCAAAGGGATCATCTCTCCGCAGGAAGGACGCGTCGTCGCCGGCCCGGAAGACACTACGGTACATCCGGCAACTCTTTGGTTGTGCCTTGCCTGGATGTGTTCAAGAGAATGTTTTGACCGGATTTGTTGGTCAAATTTTTAGGGGAAACGATGGATTTCGATGCTTCGTCTAGCGAGGAGTATGGACAGACGGAGCTTGGTCAACTGATTCAAGATGAGTTCTTCGATTCATCGAATTCGGGCGAAGAAGTGGACATGATAATGCTCATGAGTATGCAAGAGGAAATGGACTAGGAAGTGGAGCACATTTCTCAATTTTCAAGGGGCTCAATTAAAGGAAGAAGAGTCATCAATGATCTAGTGGACCATATGCAGATGATTGATTGTCCACTTCAAATAAAATTGATGTAAACACTTTTTATGTTCGGTGCCAACATTTATTTTACGTGTGCTGTTTATTACCGGATGATCCATGTGCATGGCTTTGCATGAATTTGAGAGTCCAAATATGAGGTACGTGGATGCACGAAACGAATATGAGAGGATGTGTCCGCGGACGTGTACGAACACGTCCGCGGGCGTATAGGTCGTACACGCCCACGGGCGTATAGGGAGGCGGATTTGTCCAGTACGGTTGTAGATGCTCTAAACTTGTCATCTTGAGAGAACACATTTTGTCATGAAAAATATTCAATTTGCCATGGTCAAAATATAACATCAGAATTGTATTCACGTCCTACAGTAATATATAAAAACTTCTCTAACTTTAACCACTAATATATAAAATGATAATACAACTATTGGATTTACAATTGAAATAATTTGAACTATTGTCACTTCATTTTATTTAACATTAAGTATAAAAATAAGGAGTAAAATTAAATTATTTTTTTCTAAACCACACGCATTTTAAGTTTTTTAATGTGTAATTACAGAGCATACTTTTTACAAATTTCACTGGAAGCAATTCAATTGCCACGGAAAACAAAGATATTGTTACATTCCAAAAAAGAGCCATGCATGTATACGTATGACATAAAGCACTACGGCCCTTACATTTTTTACAATTAAAGTTGCCATCTAAAAAGAAGAAAAAACTGAAACATGCCATTCAGAAAGGAAGTTGCCATCCTCATATCACTAAACTAGCCATCAAACCCATTCTAAGAGCATGTACAATAATGACATATGAATACAGATGTCTTGTGATAGAAAGTGGCTTAAGGCATCTATATTTATTTTTTCTTTCCAATGCAAACTATCACTAGTGGCCTCATCTATATTTATTACACATGCATCTTTACTTTTCACTCTAACTTTTCCAGCCTTTTACACCGAACCACATTTTTTCTCTCCAAACACCCGCCTCTTACAAAGAATCACGCTTCCTCATTCGAACTTACTTTTTCTAACATCCGGCCATGCCCTAAGTTGCCATGTGTCCGTGCCACACATATGCCACTTATCAAGGTCCAAACCAAAACCAGTAGAGCTGCCATGATAAACAAACGGAACAATTCGCAAGAGATTCACCAAATAGAAGGAATATTTCAAACATAGGTACAGTAGAGAAGTGTATGTGAGGCAAGTGCTGATTACGAGGGGCTTAAAAAATACACAATAGCATCTCCTCTGTTGAATACAAAGGTACATGTATCAAGATATCCCAGCCAAAACGGGTTGAGGGAAAAACGATGATTTCGAGACCACCTCACCTCAGGGGGAAATGTCAGCAGGACATATATATATTTACACAATAGAAGCACGAGCAATGGTACAACTTCCCAAAGAATAATACACTACCTACATTCTTTCTTTCCTTTAAGAAAAATAAGAACAATGCCTATCTACTCACCCCTAGAAGAAATTGCTGGTCAACAAGAAATGAAGAGGATTTTACACTTCACTAGAGGACTAGCTGGATGGCTGTGACATTTGCGAGACCACAAATCGTATTGAGCATGCGAATGGCTTATCTCATACCGTGCCCTCGCAAATCGCAATAGTCTTATGAACTGTTGGAGAGCCATCTTGTGGCTTGGATATACATGACAAATCATCTAGCGACATCAGTACCAAAAAGCCTCTCCCTCATCAACCCAGTGCAGGAAATTCTCAGATAACCCCTGAGCGTGAATCTCTGCCAGGTGACCTTCCTGAAAATATCAAATGAAATGACTCACTGTTGGAAGAAATGATATCACCATGTGCATATTTTCACCCAAAATGATCACAATCATATTTGGCCAATGCAATAATCATGCTCCGAAGCAAACTTTTTCCATTTGTAATCAAAGTAGAGGTTCACAGTTCCAGAGGGACGCTTTTACTGTTTACCAATGAAAGGGTAGAACAGCTGTTATCCCAGAATGAGGGTTGTTGTCATGTTCTCTTTTGAGTGGATGAATGCTTATGCATGATGAGGGAGCATCAACTTTGAAACAAGATAAAACGAAAGAGAACATGGTGCTTGTTTCTCAGCTTGGGTCCAGGAAATTAGGTCACAAGAAAGTTTTGTGAACCATGATTGCGATGCACAAATAGCAAGTAGGATTATTAGATTGATCAACTGCACTAACCGTTATCCCAGGGGCTACACCACGTGCACCATTATCGTTCACATTAGAAGTACTTACAGCTCTTGTTCTGCTCAAACTGTCAAACATAATGTTCAACACAATTACAGTGAGAAGGACAGAAAAATCTTCTTGATATCAATTTTGAAAGTGCAGTATTAATGAGCAGTTCCATGGTCACAGTCACTGAAATTAGGGATAGTAGAACAAATGGACAAATAAAGCAAGAACGGATTAAAAACAGTCATCCTGGATCTGGTTCAGTATAATGTATGGCCCATAGCTCTACTGCCTATATAAAACTCTTGCTAATGGAATAACAGAGAGTTCAAGGTTGTGACTATCTTTTCTTATCATATCTGAACTCAATGTGTAGTTTCAGTGAGGATTGGATGGACACTTCAACAGACTGATCAGAGAGCACATGGCAACGAGTGCCTCTTATTTATAGAAATCTACAGATTGTGTTCAAATCAACAATTTTTGCAAGCTTACTATTTATCCTTCAATGGTAAATGTAGAATAATATCAACAGAAATAATAGAAATGCTAGAAGAATGATTCTTTGTTGCCACATTTTGTATGCATGACTGCAAGCGTACAAATACGACAAATAGAAGGCTTGATACACTCAAAAACACGGATACAGAATCAAAAAGGGAAAGCAGGGCAGTATGAACAAACCTTCCATTGTCTGAAGCTGAAAGCCAGTCAAGATCAAGGAAATTGGAATCCCCAGAACAGCTGCCATAGTCAATCTCGCAACTAGTATACTTAATATGAGGCACTGTTGGAGTATACCTGCAGTAGTTTTCAATAGAAAAGAGAGAATCAATACCATAAGTACTAAATGTTAATTTCTATGAGACACTACAGTCGATACCAAGGCATGCATTGGTATATCCCCTTGACAGAAAATGGAAAGGTGAAGTTCACTCTGACAAACCTTAATTTTGACACCACATCATGCACTGAGTCAGCCCGGCAGTTAGGAGGTTGTAGCTCAATTTTGAAATCACTAAATCCTGGTGTCGAAATTCCATTTGAGCCATTGCTGGACATAGAAGTGTTACTTTTACGAAGAATGCTGCCATCTGATCTTGCCCTTTTTATCAATTGACTGTGACAAGTATACAACTCAGACAATTGATAAGATGGATTTTATTGATTTGCAACATGCATGTGCGGATAACATAAAATATGGATAATTGTTTAATGAGGTGACCCTAAGATCAGTTTGGAAACACTACGGGAAAGGTATTTTATACCGATGTTTTTTTTACCAGGTTGTACTGTTTTCAAGAATAGAAAACTCACTCTGTTTCAGGACTTCAAATCTAGCGAACCTAACACACAAGGATTTGAGTGTAATACCCAGAACAGAAAGTAACAAAACATGGAGACACTGACCTTAGAAAAAGGTAAACGATACGACTAAAAACACATTTTTCTGTCCTAACTTCAAGAGCACAGGTGAACTAGCTGTATGCACTGGATTGAGTCTTTTGTTTTCTCCTTGGTCGTTAACTGTGGAATGACACAACAGAATCGCCTTATATTATCACATTAATAAGATACACTACACAATACAAGTTTATCCGACGTCATGTTTTTTATTTCAGAATTTAAAAATGGTAACCATCAAACTCTGCTGGTCAGAACTTTTGAAGTGAACAATCTAGGTTGAGCTAGCATCCACTTGTCTAAAATTTCTTTCTGGTTCCATATTCTCATGCAAGAACTACTGGCCAGTTCTTGTTAATAGCATTGGTAGCCTGGTGATAATTATGGTGTTATCTGTGGGCAAGCCAACAAATAAATGCACTTCATGTATAAGGCCAACATCCACGTGTAACCCATATTGGGGGTACATTGTTCTAGTAGTTCAATCATAAGGAAAAGCTTATGTATCGTGGTCCTGTCACATGCACTCAAGAAAACCATCATGGCCACCATATTGTAAGTTTTTTTTTCTGCGGGAACACCATATCGTAAGTTTACCTTGTTTTGTCATCAAGGACATTCTCCCCAGCGACAGACTCTGACTCCCAAGGTGCAAATTTGTCCTGCTGCGGTCGGTGGTAACCCAAGAATCTACAATTTTAAGAACGCAAAAGCAACAAGTATAACAAACTCAGTACATACTATTTCCTATTCAAATCAAAGTATATAAAGGGGTGTGTAGTGAATACTGAGCTTAACCAAACATACAAATTTATTGCTGCCTGTTTGTAAGCATCCATATAGGCATTACTGTAGTATCGCTGTAGTGTCCTGAAGAACTCTTGAGACTGAATAGCAAACTTAAGGTGCCCTCTCTTTGCAGAGAATATCTATACAAAAAAGATAAAAGCACATGTAGGTTCATCAGATAAGTGCTCAACTAACAGCTGAACATGAAGTAAACATGTCATATTGGACCTTCTGTGACTCATCAATCAGCATAACTCAGTGAACTACTGCCCTTTTTTAGTCCTCGAGCTATGAGTCATACCCAACTTTCGCAACAAGTTCTCGTATACGGATTGGATACTAGTCCTCAAAATCAAAACAAAGATTTTTAACTCCACTTAGGTCTATGGTTCAATTCATTTTCTTGAAACAAATGCATGGCTATATAGTTATCCTGATATAATTGGCTCAATTTGAAAACTAACCCTAGAATAAAGAGCAAAACTAGACTAGTCCTAAAATAATTTATGCAGTACAATCGAACATATTCCAATCCAGAGTCTTCCTATTAATGTGAGTGAGGAACTGCAGCTTATCTCACACACTGAAGCAACATACCACAAGTGAAATTACTGAAACATGATTCCAGTGTAGGAGTACCTTGTTGTGTGCAGCCGAACCACCATACTGTAAAGCAAGTGTGTCACCCATCCGCTCATAAAAATGCATCAAACGATGGGCCATGGGAGAGTCTAGATCAAGCTCTGAGGATTCTACAGAACCAAGTGCCTGCAACTGGTGTCCAAGAGAAGCTAAACCATAGGCATACTGAGCAACATTTGTCCGGTCTAAACAATCTATACAGTTCGTGCGCAAGACACCCTTTTGCAATTTTAGGGCCTTTACTGGTGTAGATCCATTGTTAGTGGCTACATCTTCTGCAATTCCACCAGTGCAGGTATCAGAACTACCACATGTATCTTCTTGGGATATGTCACCATTATTATCAATACAGCCGGTGTTGTCACCGTCATTTTTGTCATCACATCCACGAAAACTACAACCATTCCTGTAAGGTGCGAAATGAAAAATCAGAGATAACACAAACGAAAATGTTTGCCTTTCGATTAAAGTAGTACCAGTGCCCTATTCACGAGGTAAAAGATAACAGGCACTCAAGTTAAATGGCAAAGATACCATTACAGAATAGGAAATACTTACAATGGAGCGTGTAAATTAAGTGAGCTCCCGGGTGTTTGAGCAGAGGAAACTTGACAATAAAAGAATTCTGTCAAGTTCAGAGCTTCAAATGCCACTTTCATAAGTACTTGGAGGGCATTTGCATTTTTGCTGAAATAAAACTCACTTCAATAATGCACGTCAAAAGCATCTAATAAACTACAACTGGAAGGTGTACATCACAAGATTGATACCTTCGAGTGCTTTTATTAAGATCCCAATGTAAAAACCTCAAATGATTTTCGACTGGTAGACCATTATTTATAATCTTTATTGCTTTATCAAATTCTTGACGAAGTGTGGATTCCCGTGGTCTCCTCTCGCGAGTCTTCAAAACATAACAGCAAAAAAGGTGAGAGAGCGAGCTTTTAAAGTAACCTTCAACAACATAAGTGAAGGGTCTCCAAAACTAACTTTGATCATCAGTATCTATTGTAATCTATTTTTGAAACCTCATAAGATTACAATTTTAACAAGGGGATTTTACACATTTGCCATTAGTTCAACTACTAACTTGTGTTCTGTTAGATGTATCTATGTATATGCCACTACGCTCTTTCTATATCCAGTCAATGTCCGTTAACACTCTTTGACCAGCCCCACTGCCTCCATCCTCTCTCCCTCGATACCCTTCATTCTCTTTTCTTCCACCCATAGGTGATTGAGGACTCGTCGCCACCCCCACACCCATCCTCGCCGGTGCAATCGAGGAGATAACTTAGTGGTGTCTTGCTCGGCCCCACCATGGGTGCTAAGAATCGAGGAGAGGAAGTTGAAACGTATCATAAAACAGCCACATATGTTTACCGTACTAAAAACTTGGGTATAATATATTTGCCTAGAAGCAGCCACATGGGTGGAATACTTACAATGGGTCAGTTGGAATAAGAGCACGCCCTTACGGGTCCTAGGGATATTCCAATCGTTTGACGTTGCACTAAACAGAGTGAACAGTAGCAGAACGGTGTGGCATATGTATAAACACACCTAACAGAACAATGGGATATGTAAATAAAAGGTGGCAGAATGATGTATTTTCTGAGTCAATTCTAAATTTCTACCCAGACTATTTCACATGGTTGGTCTAAACACCCATGAAGAGATTGTTAGTCAAAACTAAAGCAAGTCAACTGCACGCATTCAAGGATGAAGGCATGAAGCATCCATTAGAAGTCTCACCGCATAATAACAGAGTGGGCCTTACCTTGATCAAGTTTAAGATGATGATAGGATCTCCATATCTCCTCCTGAGATTTTCAAAATGAAGCCTGGTAGCTTCATAATTATTGTCCTTCTCATGCACTGAAAGAACAAGCAAATTAAAACAACTGAATGATACTCCATGCAGCAAAGAAAGATTTCAACGCTTACATATGATATCAGGCTTAATAATAAGCTTCGATGTCTCCTGGGACCAGAATAGAGGAATAGAACCTCTGTTCTGCACAACAGAGCTTATTTGCCTAGGTCCAAGTGTGTCATCAAAAACAAGTTGCTCAGTCTCGACGTCATTTGCTACTCTGCCCTCCTCATTCACACCTCTCCTTAAATACCTGTTCAACAAGAGTGGCCAGATCAAGCAAAGATGCAATGGTCCATATTGCCTTTTGTACCACATCCATTCAAATCAGATAACAAACTAACAGGAAAAATATATAAGATCAAAGAGTTTCAAAAGTGACAAACCTGGTTCCAGCATAATGCCGAGATCGTCTAGCAATGAGAGTCAACATAATGTCCTTCCCAGATATTTTGATTTTATCCTTCAATTAATTAAGTCAAATCAAATAATTATACTGGTAAGAAAATGGTTTCCTAAGAAGAACTTACGAATAAAGAAAGTTATTTAATCGTACAGCAAGTATTTTCTGCTACATCTACTTTAGATAAGTTTTACTCAAAAGAACAGAATGAATTCATAATCGACGTATATCTTATACAAGTTACAACAGAAAAAACATTTGGAAGGGTATAAAGTTTTGCCACATCTTATAACTGAATCTCAATATTTGCAGTCTCTCCTCTTCAATATCGCACGATTTTACATTTTTAAGTGTGGAAAGTAAATTTGAAGACATAGTACTAATACTAGTCTAGCATCAGAAAATAAAAATAAAATGCCTCACTAAGTAGTATAACAAATGAAGAAAATAAACAGGGAGAAAATTTAATGCACCAATATCTGTAGGACCATGCAGACAGTACTTGAGATAAAGGATCCATATTATGGTTGCAATCTACCGTATTCACAATTTCTCATGTTGAATATGACATCACTAAAAGAAATCAATCTGATAGGATATATATATATACCTGTTTAAAGAAACCATAGACTAACGCAACAGTCCAGCAGGTACTTTCCAGAATGTTACGAACCCCTCGTGTTAGAAATTCATTCCATACAAACATTGTGTCATATAGGCCCCATCCTTCCTGTGGATCATTAAAATTCTTCTGGAGACTTCTCATGATATGGTACGAGTGGCTGAAAAAGAAGTCTTTCCTAAGATCTATTGTCTGCAAGAGCTTCTTGTACCTGCACACATGGTAAACATCATTTTATAAGGACACATGAAGTGTTGCATGTTGGTATAGGAAATAAATAATTAAATATAAAGAAACAAGATTCAAATGCTTCACAAATAGAAAATATTGCCAGCAATCAAATTTCATGAACTGATATGAAGTCTGGGACATCATTGATATATGGGTTACAACATACCTGTTCTCATCATTGGAATTTATAAGTGTTGGCCTCATTTTAGAATTAGATAACTTGATCATCGCGGTCTTGGTAACTTGGTAAACTGCATGGCCAAATATAGCACCAATTTTTCTCTGCTCGGTGATAATTAACATGTAATAAGGCCCAAGGAACTTAACGAAACCTGTAAGGGAAATTTATCATTGATGCATAGTCATAACAAAAAGAACAGACATCTATTAGCATGGAATCATTATCAGAGAAAGATGGGATAGTGTACCGATGATTCCGCAGCAATTTGTAACAAAATTGAGCCCACCAGTTGACTTATGGTCTTCATCTAGAGTTTTTCGTAGATCAAGATATTCACTGTGTGAGTACATGGTACAATCCTCATCTATGTTAAGCTCTGATGGCTCCATTCTATCAATCTTGAGTAATCTCCATAATGTTTTGTCAGTGTTAGTTCCGAGAATATAAAATTTCTGCAGAAAAAAAAGAAGAACTCACAATTTAAGTATGATGAACAACATCAAAACAAAAACAACAGATGGACAACGATGTGCATAATGTTTTCAGTAAGTTGCAAGTACCCATAAACCAAAACATAGATGCTACCAACTTTCACATGAGTCACACAAGATGATAATGGGCTAGTAAAGCTACTTGCATCATGTTATACAATGTCAATAAAACTACAACTACCTCTGTTCCATATAGATGATGTCTGGAAAAAACATCCATTCAAACTTTCATTTATTACATTAATGTGTTAAAAAATAGTAAAATACAACAGTTAGGTGCAAATGATACCATAAGGGTTGTCATGAAAAATAGTTGCACAAATTTATCAGTCAATTTTTACTAGGATATTCCTACAAAAATTAATGGTCAAACTTGTACAGTGGGCAGAGTAAAAAAAAATCTTCTATTTTGGAATAACAAATGTCCAAACTGTGGGCATTTGCATGGGAAACCAGCAAATATCCTGCAAAACCTCAAACTAGATAGTGTTTATTTAGCATCGATTGACTCCCAACTGGCCAACAGTCAGATGTTTGCTCTACTGACATGAAGACTGGAGGCGATGAAGCATTTCCTCGAAACCCTCCAGCATCTGGTAATACATACCCCCTGACCCTAACTCCCCAACTCGCATCACCTCTGCCTCCACCTTGCTATAGATGTGAAACCGCATCCACGGCCCCGCCAGCTCTGGCTTGAACCCATCTTGCCACCACTTGGTGCCGCCACATCTACGTCGTTGCAAGCTTTGGCACGAGCTAGCCGGAACCGAAGAAAATGGGACAAGAAGAGAACACTTTTGGCTATTCGATTGTTGCCAATAGTAAGATAGCAGATCGGTAGATAAACAGTAAGAGATCACACGAAAGCAGCAGTGAGTAAACATTAAAAATCAGACATAGAAACTAAAATAAAAGGCACAAAGCTCTCCCCCCTGGAATCAAAACTCCAACACTAACCTACAAAGCTACTCCTATTTAGAAACAAAGAAAGCTTCCTCCATCTTCTATCCAGAGATAAACAAAACGCAACAAGAGAAACACAATTCCGTCGTCTCCGGAATAGATCAACACCATTACAGAAACAGCTAAAATCTTCACGAGCACCTCTTACAACAGTCGCTCGGCACTCCCGACCCAACCCAAGCAAACCAAACACACAAGCATCGGTCGTGAACGCAATTCCCAAACACAGCCGTGTCACGGGATGATCCCAAGCAGACCCAAATCACAAACAGGCGCAGTTGATTAACATCAGGATCGCAATTCCGAATCTCCGCCGTGGCATGGAGACCGCCCAGATTCCAGGCGGCCACAGCCCGTGTCGTCTTCCACAATCGAAGCCACGCGCAACGTCAGCCCCCTACTACCGAAACAAACGACCCGGTAGCTCGGCCATTTCCGGAACCGCGCGCTCGCCCGAAACAAGCAGCAGCAGCAGCAACAGGACTGCATGAGGCGACGAAACGAGGAAGGGCGTGGCACGCAACGGAGCCCGCGCGCGCAATGTGATTTTGGGGGGGCGAGGCGCTCACCGAGTCGGTCTCGTACAGCTCGAAGCTCTCGAGGCAGCTCGCGTCCGCGTGAGCGTGCGCCATGGCCGGCCGAATGGACGGAATCCCCCCCGACGCTGGCCGGCTGAGCCCCAACCGCCGCTGGCCGCGAGGCGGATCACAGCCCCGCCGCCCCACGCAGGGACCCTAAATCCGCGCCGCCCGGCAGCTTGAGGTAGAACATTCCCCCGGGGAGCCCGCGCGGATCACGGCGTCAGCAGCGCCCCGCGTGGCAGAATTCAGCGAGAGAGGCTTCCCTTCCCGCGGCGAATGGCCGCGCCCCAGCGGCGGGATCCGGGGAGCTCGGGGGCGATCACGGGCGCGGCGAGGTGGCGGGATTGGGGAAATCTGTTGGGAAGGGGGAGGAGGAGAGGAG
>CBQS012613007.1:0-10268 GCA_900070015.1 Hordeum bulbosum | reverse complement strand
GACGAGCGTGCTGGCGAGCACGCCGACGAGCAAGCTAGCGGGAGGCGGTGAGCGAGGAGGGGATTTTTTTCTTCTCTGGATCGAACGATTACATGTGCATGTATCTACGCTGGGGCGTTGACCGGCCGAAATGTTTGCGTCGGCGCGCGACGACCCTTATCTATATGAATATATAGACATCAAATATAGCCAAGCTATTGGAGATGCTCTAAAAAGGAGAAAAATTGAGAGTCTTGCAACCGGGACCCGTTTGGCAGAGAGACGTAGCAACACTCCCCCGACCTCGACGCCAGAGCCAGAGTGCAACCTCAAGAAGGAAAGAAAAAACAGACCAGCTTCTTCTCCAAGTCCAATTCCTTCTACCCTTGGGCCGGCCGCCATTGAGAGGCTGCTTCCTCCGCACCGTCTCATCTCTGCAGGAAATCCGCTATCGCTCGCCCGGTACTTCGACCCCTCCCCGCCCCTTCTTCTCTCTCCTTCCTCCTCCCATCTCCTAGATCCCGCCATGCCAGTTAGGGTTGAGTCTTACTGCGGATTGAGTAGTCCCGCCATGGCGAGTTCGTGTCTTTATTTTGTAATGTCAGTAGGATCCAGTTACTTCGATTGCGGTCGTGGTCCAGTGCTTCTGTTAGCTCGCACTGCTTGATTTGGTTTGAGGACGAGATCTGGCTCTGAGGGCTCAAAGGGAGCGATTCTTAAAAGGGGGATTTTCAGTTCTAGGTTTTTGCATCTTCATATGGATTTGTTCGTTAGCTGACAAGCCAACTCTATTCGCAAAATACCCGTGGAACCTCGCCAAATTGAGAAAAGGGGAATCATCAACTTAATCAAGATTTGTCCAACCCCATTTGCTACATCTTTTTGTCACCTGCTAGAATCTAATGATTTTGCCCTTGTCTGGTGCTATATACTTAGCTGCTGATATATAGGCTGAAGCCTTGGGGTATGGCGCGATTTTGCCCAATTTTGCCCAATTTTCCTTCCTTTACTTATTGTATGCATCTCACAAGTCTAATCAGTATGCATGTCAGCCGTGACGGTGGTAAGGTTTAGGCCATGCCCGTGACCATGGTGTCGGTGCACACATGTTCTAATAATCCAGTCTGCGATGTGATGTAGCTGTTCCAAAATGTGCCTCTTAAACTGTTCTGTTGGTTGCATTTTTAGTGGCTGCTATTATGATAGATACGAGCATATCTGCTTCTCGTGTCCTGATGTTAGGTCTAGTTGAATAACTATCTTGAAACTAGTTATTGAGCCATTGTACTGGCTGAGCTTCTCTTAATATGTTCCTCTCCAGATGATTCAGTATAATGTTTGGTATGTTAACTAGATGTTTTGTTGGTTGCCAAAGATGGTGAATCTAGTGTCTGATCTTAGGTTATGTATAAGCATGTATATCTTTCATTCTTGCCTTTGGACCTCAGTAAATGACAAGGTGCTGCAACTAGTTATGTACTAATTGAGACATTAAAGCTGTTTATTTGGTTTATGCTGGCTGAGCTTCTCTTCATATTTATTCCCTCCAGATGCTTAAGTATTATGTGTGGTTTACTCTATTGGTTATTGTTTACACCACCTTCTTGGTCGACCTGATTTATTTTTGAATAATTAATGTCCTGTTGTGACAGGGTGTACTGATCATGTCTGCGATGCAATCATCGTATCTTCCTGCTACCACTGAGTCAATCGCACTGGCTCAGGAAGCTAAGGATGCTTCAGAGTCCATTTTAATCCTCTATCGTGTGCTTGAAGACCCGTCTTCTTCTTCAGATGCAGTGAGAACAAAAGAAGTTGCCATTACAAATCTGACAAGCTATCTCACCATAGAGAACAGGGCTGAGGATCTTAGGAATCTGTTGACCCAGCTCAGGCCATTTTTTGCACTGATTCCCAAGGCAAAGACCGCAAAGATTGTGCGTGGCATCATTGATGCTGTTTCCAAGATACCTGGAACTTCTGATCTTCAGATCTCACTCTGCAAGGAGATGGTGGAATGGACACGTGCAGAGAAGCGTACCTTCCTCAGGCAGCGTGTGGAAGCAAGACTAGCTGCCCTTCTTTTGGAAAGTCAGGAGTACACTGAAGCTCTTACCCTTCTTTCTGGTCTAATCAAGGAAGTGAGGAGGCTGGATGACAAATTGCTTCTTGTTGACATTGACCTTCTGGAGAGCAAACTCCATTTCTCTCTAAGGAACCTGCCAAAGGCCAAGGCTTCTCTGACTGCCGCAAGAACTGCAGCGAATGCCATTTATGTCCCGCCGGCGCAGCAGGGCACTATTGATCTGCAGAGTGGAATCCTTCATGCCGAGGAGAAGGACTACAAGACCGCCTACAGTTACTTCTTTGAAGCGTTTGAAGGATTTAATGCACTGGAGGACCCTAAGGCCATCTTCTGCCTGAAGTACATGCTTCTGTGCAAGATAATGGTTAACCAAGCTGATGATGTTGCAGGAGTAATCTCTTCCAAGGCAGGCCTGAAGTATGTTGGTCCTGATGTGGATGCTATGAAAGCTGTGGCCGATGCCTACTCGAAGCGATCTCTGAAGTACTTTGAAACCGCTCTTGGTGACTACAAGGCCCAGCTGGAGGAGGATCCTATTGTTCACAGGCACCTCTCGTCTCTGTATGATACCCTCCTGGAGCAGAACCTGTGCAGGCTGATTGAAGCCTACTCAAGGGTGGAGATCGCACACGTAGCAGAGATGATCGAGTTGCCAATCGAGCATGTGGAGAAGAAGCTGTCACAGATGATCCTGGACAAGAAATTCGCAGGGACTCTGGATCAGGGCGCGGGCTGCCTCATCATCTTTGAAGACGCCAAGACGGAGGCGATCTTCCCTGCTACGCTGGAAACAATTTCGAATGTAGGGAAGGTTGTCGAGAGCCTTTACATGAGGTCGGCCAAGATCATGGCTTGAGGAGATGTTTTGTTCTCCAGTTAAATCTTACACTTGAGCTCTGCTAGAGTCTCCAGGACATGAAATCCCTCCGTGTTGCCATTATTTCTTCCTTGCAAATTGTCTTCTGTTAGCTCTATAAAATGTCTAGCACATGGACAAGAAGACACCATTGTTTCTGCGTGATGCAAATACAGTTAGCACTTGCCCCTCATATGAACCATTTTCCTTTCTAGTGCAAGGTGTAATGTTCTGTTGTTTTTGGCTCTTTTTTTGGTGTGTGTGTGTGTGTGTCCAAAGGGGGGGTTGGTGGTGGTGGTGGTGGTGGTGGTTAATACAAATCTGATGTCAGATTTTTAACCATGGCGAATCTGACGTTTTTAATGGTAAATTATGTTGTTGGGAGCATGACAAATCAGCAGATATGGCAAATCCTTGCAAAAACCCGAGCATGACTAGATTTGCCATGTTTGCTGAAGGAAGTTACCATGCTCCATCAAATGCGTCAGATTTGCCATGTTTAAAATAAATAAGTAAATATTTCTTGGTGTGCTGGTGCAGTGTTGCAGATTCATTTACTGCAGTAATGCAAGATTAGCTTGCTTGTTTGGTGATGCTGGAGAAGGGGTTAGTGGCGATTGAGGTGGCAGATTAGTGAAGGCGCGGGTCGAGATTAGCAGGGAGATTTAGGGGCCCTAGATGTAAGCGGAGTCCCTCATTGGGGTCAAGGGTCAAAGGCGGGAGGAGACGAGACATGCGGGCGTGCAGTGCATGCGTGCGCGGGAGAAGCGGCCATGAAACGCACAGACCAACCATTCCTCCCTCCCCACCTGCCTTTATATAGGCTCGCCGCGCCGGCCACGATCCATCCGTCATTCCTGGGTCACCACCACCAGCCATGGCCGCCGCGCAGGAGAGCAGCCCTGACCCCGACGCCACCGCCACCGCGCCGCCGCCCACGCCCATGTCGGCGCCGGCGTCCTTCAAGTTCAACGTGCACGCGCCCGAGTTCGTGCCCATGTCGCCCACCGCCACGCCCATGTCCGCCCCGGCAGGCGGCTACTACTCGCCCTTCCTGCAGATGCAGCCGGCGCCTGACTGGAGCTTCCTCCATGACCACGAGCCCGTCTTCTTCATGCCCGACTTCGCGCACGCAAAGTTCGCCGCCGCCGCCGCCAGCAATAGCGCCCAGGCCAAGGGCAGCGGCGGCGGCTCCGCCGACGTCGCGCAGAAGATCGTCAAGCAGGTCGAGTACCAGTTCAGCGACATTAACCTGGTCGCCAACGAGTTCTTGCTCAAGATCATGAACAAAGACTCCGAAGGTTACGGTAAGCAAAAAAACAATATTAATTCACAATCACAAGAGACAGTATTTCATTCTTCTGCAGCGCAGCGAAAGAGTACTGCTACTCCGTATAACATTCAGACTAAGCAGACATATTATTTCTTTGTATACATACAGTTCCCTTGTCAGTCATTTCATCATGGAAGAAGATCAAGTCTCTGGGAGCAACCAACCAGATGCTGGTCAAGGCTCTCCGCACCTCCACAAAGCTTGTAATTAAGCTGCTCCTTGCAACCCATGGCCATTGCTTGTTGCAGCTAGCAGATGAAGCATCCTTCTCACAGGATAATGTAATATTGGCTGCAGATTGTCAGTGATGATGGGAAGAAAGTTCGGCGCAGGCAGCCCTTCACCGAGAAGCACAAAGAAGAACTTCAGGTCACTGACTTGCAAAGACTCCATCTCATCCCTAGTCTGCCCACCTGCAACTGAACCACCTTCTTTTGCCTGCGCAGTCTCGGATGATCATAGCGGAGAATTTGCCAGAGGACTCATCGAGAAACAGCCTCGAGAAGGTCTTCAGTGTTGTTGGAAGGTCAGATAAGGCAATTATTAATTCCCCACAGTTTTACAAACAAATAAACATATGTATGAACTGATGATACATAAATCGTCCATTAATGATGTAACTGGCATGCCAACCAGTGTGAAGAACATCAAGATATGCCACCCCCAAGAGCCTAGCTCAGCCAGGGCTTCCAAGTCAGACACACTAGTGAGTAACAAGGTATTTATCTCGCTTCTTCAACTCAGCTCTTACTGCACCACCAGAGGATCTATATGTCTCATAATCATACCATCTAAGGCTCATTGTGAAGATTGACAAGTTCCATGTTTGCCTAGATCAGGGTCAGAACAGTAAACATTTTTCTTCCAGCAAAATTATGTTGTAACTATTTTACCTTGTGCTGTTGTGAAAGATGCATGCTCTAGTCGAATATGAGACCTCACAGCAAGCTGAGAAAGCAGTGAGTATTTACCACCACAGCACTGGTCATTTTTTCAGGTCATTGGCTCTTCATGTAGTTAGACTGATGGGTGCACCTTCAAAATAATTCCTGACAGGTAGAAAAGCTAAATGATGAGCGGAACTGGAGGAAAGGCCTCCGTGTGCGCACAGTACTCAGGCGCTCTGTAAGAACGAACCTTCTTTCTTACATATCAGTATTGATCTGCAGGCAATGCAGCATCAGCTACTCATATCTGTTTTACTGCAACTCCATGATTTTGTCACAGCCCAAGTCAGTAATGAGGCTCAAGCGGCCTGATTTCGACCACTATGCTGGCTCCGATGATGAATCGCCACACTCACAGGTGTCATCCGACTCCCCAACTTCAGAAGCTATCCATTCACCTGAAGCTCATGTAAGCACATCACTGGCTACAGTTTCAGTGCCGATTTCCATTCAGTTGGACAGGCAGTTGTTCAAGGTTTCTTGTCTCATGCAAACTGCCAATTTCACAGCCAGAGGATCACCAGAGTGGGGCCAAGAAAGGGTGGGCAAGAGGACGAGGGAAGCTCCATGTCGTGGCACCGCACAGCCCGCAGTCTGCTCCTGCAGGCGCAGTCGGCCACTTTGACCCATCGAGCCCTCGCCAGGCGTCCCAGAAATGCCCATTGAGCCCCAGGCAGGTTTCTCAGAAGTGCCCATTCAGCCCCAGGCAGCCTCCCCAGGGCCCGAGGATGCCCGACGGGACACGTGGGTTCACAATGGGCCGGGGGAAGCCAGCGGCATCATCCGTGGCAGCCCGGACGGTTGCTGCTCCTCCTCCGGCTCCTGTTCTTGTCTAGTTCAGTTCCTGCAGGTTAACTGCTACCTATAGTGTATTTCTGAGCAATGAACTCTGTATCTCTATGGATACAAGTGGTTGACAAGCTTTTTTTTCTTACCTTCCTTTTTTAAGACCCTATAAATAAAACTGGCTGGCTGTTGCCGTATTTAAATGCAAGGTTGTAATATTTTTACTGTTTCATGGAAAGTATGAGATCTTCTTAAAGTAACAGCTGAAAGAATGCTGGGTGATGAGTATGCCTTTGTTTTCATCGTTGCAAGCTATAACAGAGCTAGAAGTTACTTACAAGTAATGCGTGATTACACACTCAGAGTTTTATTAGAAACTAACTTTGCACCAAAAACTACTAGCCAATTCATCTTCTGAAATGGGTCAATTTAGGCAGGCTAAAACTCACTCACTACACATTTACTTCTGGAGGCTTATTTTCTTTAGATTGCAACTCTCACCTTCATTCAGGAAAGGAAAGAATTTAAATAAACTTCACCCAAGAGAAAAGGTGCGTACCGACCTTCATGAGAGTCAACACAAACGAAACAAACTAGCATGCATTGGTGTTTGATCTCACAAAGTAAGTACAATTCTACATGAATATGCAAACCTATCATTTAGCATGGAGCAAGGTCAATGCCTTTTTGATCTGGAAATAACCTCACCAACATGATCCATGTTCATCACTTGTCTCTGCATGCTAGCAATCTGTGCCTTCAGTATTCTGATCTCCATCTCCATTCTAGTTTTCTCAGCAATGCGAGCATTTTGCACATCTTCCAAAATATTAAGTGCATATTGCTCTTGTCTCCATCGAGGCGTCTCTTCTGGTGGTCCTGTCACCAACTCCAGTGCACGATCTCTTCCACAAATCCTCCCAGTATCATGCAATGGAACGTTGATATCCTTGCTGACTGAAACTGGTTCCAGAGCTCCATGTCGAGAATAATACCCAGCATTGTTTATATGTGTACTCTTTGATGGATCAGAACGAATTCTTTCCTGAGATACTTTGATGTCTTTCAGATAAACAGAGATACTGCCACTATGTATTCTCCTGACCTCTTCAATACTTGGTTGGCCAAATTTACTGGTCTGGCAACCTGTGTTTACTGGATCAGAAACATGCTTCCCATAGTTTTTTATCGATTCTTCAGCCCATTTGTTATTATTCTCACCCCGGTGATCCATACCTGAAGGAGCAGTTGAATTATTCTCGGTGTAGGTCTGCTCTTGTTCCGACCCTTCATCATTCTCTCTACCAATGGGCAACTCTGTTTTATTCTCTAAAATTTCTTGTTTCACTTCTATCTCATGTTCACGCTCTGATTGAAGAGCCCCCTTGGACTCTTTTCTTGCAGTTTGATTCCATCCAGAGCCTTCAAAATCTGATTTATTGTGGTCTCCCAATGACACACATTTCTGCTGGTTTTGGGAAGAAACTTTATCCTCTGCCATATTAACAGCTTGTGTACAAAGAGCATCATTATTCATTTTCATGGTCCCATCAGATTTCGGTTCACCACATTCAGGTGCATCTGTGTTAACCAACATTCTCCCCGTGTTCTCATCTGTTGTTCTCTCGTCCTCCAGCACCGCTGGTTCCTGTGGATCTGATTTATTGTGGTCTCCCAATGGTACACATTTCTGCTGGTTTTGCGAAGAAATTTTATCCTCGGCCATATTAACAGCTTGTGTACAAAGAACATCATTATTCATTTTCATGGTCACATCAGTTTTCGCTTCACCACATTCAGGTGCAGCTGTGTCAACCAACATTCTCCCTGTGTTCTCATCTGTTGTTCCCTCGTCCTGCTTCTCCAGCACCGCCAGTTCCTGTGGACAATATCCATCAGATTCTACTAGTATATGTATATAGAGAGACCCACACGCAAGGGGCGGGATTAGGGATCAAAGCTTCATTACTTTCTCCATGCATAAATCCCACTGGTTCTGTGTTCCCACGTCACCACTATCATTGGCACTCATGCCTTCCAAGATCCTCCCATCTCCAACACCATTGTGCTGTTTGTCCTGCCTTGCCTGCAACTGTAAAACAGCCTTGTCAGATTGAATCATAGTTAACTCAGATGGCTATTCTAAAGTTGTACATGCCTCATCTTTGCCGCACGCTTCCATATTTTGTATTCCTTCAACGCAATTGGCCTTGTTAACATCCACGATAGCCACAGTAGTATCTGCTCCATCACCACTAAGTGTATCGACCACCACCAAGGATCTTCCATTTCCTTCTGTGATTATACACCCCAATTCTTTTTCCGATACTTGTTCCTGTAAAAGAGTATGATCAGATTCCACCAATCAAAGACAAAATTATATTGTCAGTAGACTCACTTCCTTAATGTCCAAATGCTCCTGATTATGTATTCCTTTGGTAGACAGGACCTCATTAATTTCGGTCTCAGGTGAATCAGCTTGAAACTCACAGCACCCAAGCGTAATGACATTTCCTAACATTGCCATCTTCTTGTTCTCTATTGTAGGTCCTATATCTTGTCTTTCCTCCGTTGTTTGTTGCTACAAAAGATCAACTATCAGGACTCAGAAAAGATATTTCAGATGGAGATTTTGCAAGTGCGCTCACCTTGTCCAAGTCCAAAGCCTCCTGGTTCTGAATTTCGACTGCAGACCAAGTTTCATCAACCTCCATAAGAACCAAATCATTAGATTCATTTCCTACCATATGGTTGTCTTCCAATATTTGTGTCTCCTTATTTGTGAATATTATTCCACACTCATGTATCTGTTTAATAGACACTTCCTGCAAAAGAGAACAATCATATTAACTACCCTACCAGTAAATACAGTAAAAGATTTACAAGCATACTCACCTCATGCATGTCCAAAGTTTTGTGGCCATCTACTCCTTGAATCTCCATAGCAGCTCCATCAGACAATGGTTCCCTCTCATTTATCAACCCAACATCCTGAAGGCAATGCTTCTCCGTCATGCCTGCAACAGGAACTTCCTTCTGCCCTTCTTTTGACTGTATGATGGCTGGGCTACATAACAAACTATTGATTGAATTATTTAAAGATTCCACTGTATCATTGTCAAATTCTTTTTCCTGTTCTTGAGTGATATCTTTGGGATTTTCCTCAACACCTATCCTTGTGAGTGTTTTGCTTTGTCCATCCACCTGCTCAACTAGAGTAATTTCTTCAATGTAGTTGTACATACATTCTGCTGTCAGTGCTTCCCCTTGCCGTTCTTCTGCTTGTTTAACCCCAAGAGCATCCTTAGTATTCTCCTCGGTATCTTTCGCCCTTAACACCTTGCATTCCTCCCCTTCTTCTTGTTTCACTTGGTAAATCTCTTTGGACCCATCGACTTCTTTCTCTGGTAAATCCTTGCCACCTGCATTGGGCTTTTGCTTTGTATCTTTCTCAATTGGTGCCTCATCATTTATGTTCATGTGCTTTCCTTGTGGAACTTCCACATTATCTTCTTCAATATCTTTCTTGGCCTGCTTTGCATCTTTCTCAATTGGTGCCTCATTGTTTATATTCGTGCACTTTCCTTCTGCATTATCTTCTTCAATATCTTTCTTGGCCAAGCAGCTGGCTTCGTCCCTTGCTGGAAAGCCTATTTGCAGGATGCTGTCGGGCCTATCATTTCCCCTCACAGTCCCATTGGCTTGTTCTACTTCCGCGTTCACTTCGGGTACTGCCTTGACCTTACCATCAGTACTTTCTTCCATTGGCCCATGAGTGCCATCAACCCCTATACTTCTCAATTCAGAATTTTCTTCAAACTTCTTGTCTGCAACTCCCTTAACCAAAACCTTTGTATGTTTGGTTTCTGCATGCTCTACGTCAAAAACTTCCTGAAGCTTAGCATCAGTATCTTCCTCCATTGGCTTATAAGTTCCTTTCATTTTTGTACTTTGTATATCAAAAACTTCCTCAAACTTCTCATCTGCATCTTCCTTCATCAAATTCTTTACCTCTTCCATTTCTGCATGTGCTATACCAGGAAACTCTGCTAGCTTATCATCATAGTTGTTCTCTATGAGCTCCCTAGCCTTTTCCGCTTCTGCATGTGCACCTTCAAGAACATCTCCAGGCTCCTCAACAGTTTCTCTCCCTGTTAATCTCTTACCGTCATCCATATCTGCATGCCCTGCTTCTGTAGCTTCCTCAGGTTTCTCAGTATCAAACTGTGCATGCATCTCTGCCTCTGCAATGTCTACATCCTCTACTTCAGCAACTTCGTT
>CBQS011453048.1:0-11832 GCA_900070015.1 Hordeum bulbosum | reverse complement strand
AGAGAGATTGTAGACTTGTCATCAATGTTAAGCACCACTCGTTCCCGTTCCTTTCCTGTGAGGTCACCGAGTAGTCTTCCTATGCAAATGGCTTGACACACCGCGTTTGCAGCTGCAATATACTCTGCTTCACGAGAGGATAATGCGACCACTTTCTGCTTTTGTGATAGCCAACTCAATGGTAATCATACCATTGTAGGTGTATGGTAAACCATCACACTTGTGCCACTGGTGCTCGAGTCATAGTCAATAGGCTAACTTCCCTCATCAGAACTGGAGTCAGACATGGGTTCCAGATCTAATGATTCATCATGTTTCAGCACTTCCTATAGTTCCTCCATAATAGGAACTGGGAGTATATCAAGACATTGATAACCCGGGGCCCAAAGATCGCCAAAAATAAAGCAGAGAATATTAGCCTTGTGGTACTTGCGTGTGCTCCAAGTTTCTTTGTTCACCTGTGGTTGTCATTCGAGCTTGAGTCATGCTTGTTCTTGCAACTGACGAAGGAGGTCTTGTGGTTGTCATTCGAGCTCGAGTCATGCTTGTTCTTGCATGTTGGCTATAGATTACTAGAATTTGGGTAATGGATTTATCTGCCTTCAGAGATTGGTGGCACAAGCATATTAAGTCCCTGGAGTCACGAAGACCAAATCTTTAGCATTCTTTTATATCCCTACTAGAATCAAAAAATTTATCATCAGTTCATTCATTTCCATCTGCTAGAGGACAGCACAGAAGGTCTTTACCGTCAGCTTCCAAAAAATAGACGACAAAGAAAGGAACGTGGTAGAGATTGGTTTTGCCGTTAGTCCTTTCTTTGTCATCGGCTAGCGGACGACAATGTGGCTAAAATACGGACGACAAAGGAAGGCTGACGGCAAAGAGATAAAAAGCGGATGGCAAAAAACCCATCTAGGCCCCACTAGATCGCGACGTATATGGGTCAAACGAACGTCACAGGTGCCATCCGCTAGCGGACGAACAAAGCGCCTTTGTCGTGTGCCTTTCATCGGAATGACGGCAAAGCTATTGAAATAAAAAAAACTCCTCCTCCGGTCATTCTCTCCACCCACCCGCCACATCGATCTCATCTGCTCCCCCACGCTGCTAGGTCGCCGCCTGTGGTCCCCACCTCCTTCGCTCCCCGTCTTCATCGTCGAGCACTCCTTCGACGCGCCGCCGCCTCCGATCCCCACCTCCTCCAGTCCCCCCTCTGCTCATGTGCCCTAGCACCACCGCCGACAGTCCCCCCCCTTTGCTCCCGTGCCCTTGGGCCGCCACCGTCGGCACCACCACGTCCTGGTGCCACCTCCGCCGATATTGTAGGCAGCTGCACGGTAGGGAAGCGGCCGCACCGCCGCCGGCCCGCTTCCGACCCCTCTGCCCCATCTGCCCCAAGGAGACAACCGGCCCTTCCCCTCTGTTTTTTAGTGGATGGATGGATGTATGTAGTTGTTTGGTATATATGTTAAATCCATGAATTTTATACTGTATTAGTTTACTTTACTTTATTTTCAATTATGATCATCTCTAAAAAGTACAATTAAAAGATGAACTTGTTTATTATTTCCAATTGGTCATCACAAACTTAACGTAGGTTATATTTTCTTCCAATAAAGCTATTTGAGTTTTGTAGAAAGCATGCGAAGAAACTTTTGACATTTATCTTAAAGAGTAACCAAATCTATTTGAGTGAATCTTGTGGTCAATTAAAATGCACCTATGCTGCTAAACATAAATGGGAAAAATCTGAGGAAATGCAAAAAATATAACTTCTGATTTCTTCAGCCTTGCGCCCAATTAAGAATATAATTCAGGGTGTTTTTTGAATATTACATGGTGGATTAGATGGCCATCACATGTGCATGCATCATGTCCCTTTGAGCATGATCCAATGTCCCATAATACAGTGGAGCATCTCGAAACACCTAGGTGGGCCTATCACCAGATATCTTCGGTATCTGGCACGGTGTCATCACATGGCACCTATAGGATGTGTTAAATTTTTGGTTGCCTTCCAAACAGGCCTCACGTGAGTCCGCTTGTAAACTGCACTATCTCCGAGATAGTCTCTCTGTATCGAGAGGGAATATGTCGGGTTTGTGAAGGAAGTGCGGGTCATGTTGCTCCGTGTGTCTCGAAACTTGCCGTGCTTTTCAAGGAGGCCATCAATTGACATGTGTCATGGCCCCGCATTTTTCTTACCTCCTGCAATATTTGAGACATTTGTTGCACTTTTAGGGTTTCAGCGCCAGAAATTGCAAATCTGCAAGCGATACATGAAATCAGGCCAAAAAGCGACATTGAAAATCATATGTGATGTATTTGTGACATGCGTATGCATTGTGCAGACGAGGGAGGGGCAGGCCCAGCCACTAGGGGGCGAAATTACCACGGATGCATGCTTGATCCAACTGTTTGAATCCTTAGAAATTGGTACGATGCGGGAAATAATACCTATGGTAACTATGTAGGATAATGTGGGTGAGAGAGAATTAATAATTAAGCAATAAACATAACTGCAATGAAAAATCATTTTAATCCAGTTTGGCACACGGCTTATATGCAATATAAGCGGAGTGTCCCATCAGCCGCACGGCTTATTGAGTGCTCCTTGACGGCGCCGTCAACCATCTCCGTCGTTGACACATGGCACATGTCTTTGCCAACGGGGAACTATAAGCCGAGTGTCTTTTCCATTAGATATCGTGTGCCTTCTTCAAGCCGAGAGCTATTCTTGCACCACTCGGCTTACAGGATGCTATAAGCCGATTGTTTTGTAGTTGCCAGGTGTTCTACTATCTGTACTCGGCTTAGAGTAACATAAGCCGAGTACCCTTAAAATAGCTCTCGGCTTATAGTCTTTCACACGGAAAAACTTGATTTTCCTGTAGTGTGCCAACTACATGGTCACAAGCCGCTTATTCTCCCCTGGTTAACCGCCCCTACTTATATCAAAGTGCAAGAGGTCTATAGAGGAGTAGAGAACATCGCACAAGATGTATATGAAGGTGGAGCAGGAAATAATTTACATTAAGGACCAAGGATGTCTCCACTAACAACCACGTGATGCAACTAGAAGACGGTGGGGTAGAATTGAAAACTTAGGTGTGAGGGATATCTTCTGACTAGGAGGATGGGATCTAGAGAACTGCATGGAGTCTAGCAGAGCAGCAATGTATTTCACATGGATACGCATATATGCTCAGTTCTAGGCATCACATGGTAAAATCCAACCTAACCCGGTCCAAATTTCATCCTCAACGAATATGAATCAAACTTGCTTGATGCAACCTCTTACGTACTATGTTGCTGTATTCGATGATAGTCTTATTCCTCCATGAATTGCTACACTAGGTAAATTTTCTCGCATACACATGTATTTTTATTTTGTTTGGAGGCTAGTGTTGGCAAAAACTCGCCAGAGCAAAACATTATTACAGAAATTAAACCAGACAAAACAAGAAGTTACAAAAGGGGAGGAGAAGATTATAAAGATGAAGCCAGATTTTATTTGGCTGATGAAGTTCATCTATTGCTGAAGGAAATAGGTCTATTATTGATATTCGTTAAAAAAGCTGCCATCCATCTTACAAATATTTTTGAACCAAAAATAAAAGGATAAGCCAAAAGGCGGGTAAACACAGCCGACAACAATCAAAACAACAATTTTCCTCAGGAAAGGCGGTACACATCGAGAGACGCGTTTTGGCTCCCCAGCTCAGATGAGCCCGGGAGTGTATGAAAAAAAATTGTTAAAAATAACAAATAAAATAAAAAATCCAAACTTTTTGGTGAAGAAAGATGAAAGAGTGCGAGATGTCCGTGCCAAATTACAAAGCATTTGAATGTCTGAGTAGCTCTCAACAAAAAAAAAAAAATCAAGGCATTTGAATGTTTACAGCTGTGTTTGGACTTGATTTTTTTTGCTGACAGCAACTCAGATGTCCAAATGCTTTCAAATTTGGCATGCACCTCACGCACTAAAATATCTTTCAGGTAAAATCTGTTTGGAATTTTTTGTATTTTTTGCGTGCCAAATTTGCTCCGGTTGCCGTGCGTCGGTGCTGGTGGAGCCAGGCCACCGGTCGGAGGAGCGTTGCATGCCGGTGCCGGGTCGGACCTGTGGGTGTAGCCCTGCACGCCCAAGCCACTCCGGGCATGTGCCTCCACATCATGTCGTGGATTGCCGCTGAAAACTATAGGTCAGCGGAAAGAAAGGCGTGTCGTGGACCCTGGAGAAGAGAAGGGCATGCCGTCAGCCCTGGTTTCCGTGTTGAAGGCAATGTACCCCGTGGCCAAGCGGGAGATTTAAGGGAGGGGCGCCGCATCACCGGTTGCAGTGCGTCTGTGCTCGTGGAGCTAGGCCACCGATCTGAGGAGCGCCTGATTTGGTAGGCCATCCAAAAAAAACTATAGAAAACGATCACCAGGCTTATAAGTGACGTTGTTCTGAAAATTGTGTCCAGATGCTACACTCAAATCCATACATTTTGATATTCAAGGACTAACAGGTCGTTTAGCTAGCATCCATCATTTGGGTCAGAATTCGCCGAATTTCGACATGGACATGTTTGGCTGTCTTGTATTTGGGCGCCAGAATTCGTTCCACCATTCTAGGTGATTGAGACTGCATGTTAACAAAATCCTGACCAAATTTCCAATATTTGACGAGCCCATAAGTCCTTCGTGCTCATCTGCAGAAGAGAAAAGTCCATATTTCAACACTACTAACCACGTGGTTTGAATTTCAAGCTTGAATTCCAAAACCGGTTGGATTCAACACTCAACTTGTCACAGGGTCCAGATTACAACCCTTAACTCAGTTTTAGGCTGGTCAAGTGGTTTGACCCAGTCAAAGCTTACTAGACAGCCCAGTCAGCATGCCATGCACACATCAAAGCACGTGGTTAGTTGAGGGTGGAAATGTGGACTTTTCTCTCTGCAGAATATCATGGCAAATACAGAATAAGGAAAAAGTAAACCTAATTGGATAGCGAGGGGTAACAATGATCAAAGCATCCTAGGATCACATCTGCAACCGTCCGGAAGAGCATGACCAATCAACACACCAAGATTGTATGTAGAACTGAGGAGGGTTGTAGCTAAAAGAAATAAGGAATAGTAGATGCGGGTATTAGCTTACAGCTGCTGTTCGTTCAAATTCCTATTTTAGTTCCAATTCATCGTTTGGCGTTTGCGTTGGCTCAGCCTCAGGCATGGCCTCGCCTGAGCAGAGTAACCGCGGCTGCGCTGCTTTTGCGTGCTCGTGCAGCCCCACGATGGTGATTCCTCGCCTCATCGCTCGTCGGTAAACCATGCTTGAGGGCGTCGCCATAGCTGCTAGCACACCTATCTTCGTTGGCCGCGCCCGAAAGTGTCGCTGGTTAAGAACAGTAGCTGTCCTAGAATTAACCCACGTCTCAGGCAGGTTGTACGACTACACTGTAATATAGTGTGCTATTGTATACATTTTGCTACACTCAACAAACCAAATCATCACCATGACCCAGGCCGAGGTCCTGGCTGCCTGGGGCCTCGATCCGCCTCTGGTTAACGTCCATGGGCCATGGAAGGCCGCGTTGGGAGTTGGGGCGACGGGATGGAGGGCCACCGTGTGTTCCACTTTGTTGGCCGGCTCTGCTTTGGGACAATCCTCATGTCCGGGCTGGAGCGTGACATGCAGTCATCTGTCGCAAGTCTAAGGTGGTCTTTTGTTGTCGTTGGACATATGCCGCCGGCCTCATGATCCACACCGTGGTCATCCACTTTATGGAGCATACAACCAAGAGCTTCTTTAAAAGTGTTGTGACTAAGCTCTCCGATTGCGTTATGATTGTCTGCAAGACATCGGGTATGTTGCGATCAATTTTCATTAGCCCAAGTTTGGATCACAATAGACAGGCTACAACAGTCAGCAGAAGAAAACATAAGGAGGAAGATGGGTGTTGGGTGAAGCCACATATACCAAAGGAGCACAAGATTGCAAAGATGAGAATTCTACCTGGGGCCATCCCCAGTGTAGCAAGACACCGCGCCGCCATACCTCATGGAGCCACCTAGGGATGGGGTGGGTTAGCCGCACCGGCATGAGTGAGGTGATGCGGCAAAGGTGGAGGGGCTTGGGGTCAGGCCGAGAAAGGAGAGGACGTCGGTCGGTGTGGTCGCCGACGTCGATTGCATTTCGATTGGCGGCGGGTCGAGCAACCGCACGGAGCTGAGCAGCAAGCGATTCGGGGATCCTCTGTTTTTTCCACCAGAATACGCATCGTCGGAAATCCTGAATAAATTCAGGAATAAATGCGCACACCAGAAATTAAACACTGGTGGACTACGAATACCACAATTCCTCTAACCGTCCAACCATAGATTGGTTTTATATGTAGAGAAACCTTGGCTGGGCAAGCGAGAAAACTATGACGGGCAAGAAAAAAATTAATCTTTCTTTTCTCACTTATGGATGACATTGGTGAGTAATTTTCTCCAACTTTAGACATACTTTATATCTCAACTGTCGATCTTTATAGTTCACATTAACATTAAATTAACGGATATATAGGGGATGATTAATGGACAACTATGAAATCTTCCTTTATTTAATATTATATTAGAAATTGAAATTAGATAAAAATATATATCTATACTCTATACATATTATTAAAGAAAATATGTATTCTTATTCCGTCATGCACTTTAGAGAGTCAACCCGCCATGCATAATACATAATAAAAAAAGTGTGTTGTTCGGCAGGATTCATGGACGTCCTAGCTGGCTTCAGCCTCCGTAAGATTGACACATGAACCGACTAATTGAACCAAACTTCTACATTCAAAAATGGAAAGTTCAGTACGCATTGCTCAAGAGAATTTTCTTAAAAAACTATCGTCCCAGAGTTCGAAGTGTGCTTGCACATTCGCTCGTAACTGCGGTGGGCGATCTAAAAAAATGGGGTGCAGATCAGAATATTTCTTCACACATGATGCGTTTGATGGAATATTGCATTAAAGAGAAAGGACAACACTCGATCATAAAAGAAGATTGCATGACTCAATCACGTAATATAGAATGTGGTTTGTTTTATTGCATAATACTCTGAACATCGAATTCATACGAATATGTTATGCTAACATTTAATTTCGGATGTGAGAGATTTGCACCAGGTCCCCAATTATGACCTATGATGTGCAGTTTTAACTTGGTGTCTTCTTGAATAGTTCGGGTTGCTTACCACGTGTCACATAGTGTTTTATACTTGGTTTCTTGATATAAAGGACGACAGGTGAAGGAACAAGAGTTCATGTCAAAGATAATTGGTAGTCTTAATTAAACCATATAACATATAGTTCTCCGTTACAACGCAGCGGGCCCTTTTTTATAGTAAAGATAAAGATTATTCTAGGGTGCCTAGCATCTCCCGTATGACTATCATCCCACCGCGGTCCCAAAATCAATGATGGAATCCAAATGTTTTCCTTCTATACGCCACCTGCCTATCTCTTTCTTTTTTCCTTTTTTTTCTTCCGTGACAGCCACCTGCCAAGTGGGAAGGCTGGCTACATATATGGTGGCGTACAAGCTAGGTAGATACAGCTTCTCATGCGTGCCGTAGATACAGCTTCTCATGCGTGCCGTAGATACAGCTTCGCAAGCGGAGCGGAGACAGCATAGCAAAACGAACGTACAATACAACACCGTAGCGGCGATCATGGCCACCACGCCCTCGCAATCCCATGATCCCCAGCCATTGCCAATAATAATCCTACTCCTCATGCTCCTTGTCTCAACACGCTTGATCCCGGCCGCTGCTGCTGGAGAAGATGAGGAGCAGCCCATCGCACGCCAGGGTTGCCCCGACCGCTGCGGCGACACTCGCATCCCCTTTCCGTTCGGCATTGTGACGAAGCCGGGCTGCTTCCGCGAGGGTTTCCAAGTCACCTGCGACGACTCCTTCCATCCCCCCCGTGCCTTCCTCGCATACGCCGGAGTAAACCAGCACACAAGCGAGGTATACTCCACGATGGAACAGCCCGATCCCCTCTGGAAGATCGAGCATGACAATACATCCCTGGAGCTCATCAACATATCGCTCGCCAATGGCGAGGTGCGCGCTTACGGCCACGTCTCGTCCCTCTGCAACAAGGAGAACCTCAGCGGCGAGTACATTGTCAAGACACAGGATATGGCGCTGGGCGAGAAGAGCCCATTCCTGCTGTCGATGACGCGCAACCTCCTCGTCGGTGTCGGCTGGAGAGTGGAGCCCCAGCTCAACACCTTACGGTGGACGGGGGCAGGTAGGAGAGTTCGGCGTGGTGGCCTCCCCTTCTCGCTTACCTGCCTCTCGGACCTCTCGCTCGTGCAGGCAACCAACGGGTCGTGCTTTGGCCGGGGCTGCTGCCAAACGGCACTGCCGGGGTCTGGCCCGCTCACCGACTTCAGTATTTGGTTCGTGATGGTGTACAACACCATGTGGAAGACCTACCCGTGCTCCTACGGAATGGTGGTGGAGAAGGACTGGTACAACTTCTCTGCGCCAGACCTGCGCGGCGTCGAGGTGCTGCCAAGGAGGTACCCGAAAGGCGTCCCCTTCGTGCTCGACTTCTCCATTGGAATGCGTTCATGCCCGGCGACAGGCGAGGAACTCCGGACTATGCCTGCGTCAGCGCCAACAGCTACTGCGCCAGCGCAACTAACAGTGGAGTTGAACGGGGCTACGTCTGCAAGTGCTTGGACCATTACGATGGCAACCCTTATATCGCCAATGGATGCCAAGGTGCGTTGAAGCTTTAGTTGTTACTGTCATCATTATGTTTACTAATACTTTTCAATTTTATTACTGAAGAACTCAAACCTTTTATTTTCAGACATCGACGAGTGCAAGCTCCGAAAACTGAATCCGGAGCTGTATCCTTGTTCGAGGGATGGGATTTGCAAGAACAGACAGGGAGGTTATGATTGTCCGTGTAAATCCGGAATGAAAGGCGACGGAATAAAAGGAACATGCACTGATCGACTACCCCTAGCATTACAGGTGGCCGTGGGTAAGCACAAAGACATGCTGTCATCTTCTATATCTAAATTCAAATAGAGTGTCTGCCATTATCTAATTTACGTCATCATCTCTATAAACCACATCATATCGGATACGTAGGCCCGCCAATAACTTCTTTCCTTTTTTCCGCCAAACTCCTTTCCACGAGTCAAGTAATTTCTAGTTGAGAAAAAGTCAACCAAAGATAATTTAGCATGCATTTTGAGCTCCTGATGTTAGTATAAGATCATGAAATAAAAAAAATCTAACTATTGTTGTTCATCTCTATAGACTACTTTTTAACTTCTTGCGGCTTCGGAATTTTCATGTGTTATCGGTTCCTTTCTACAAATTTCTGCAGCAACGCTCACTTTTTGCCGTCACATAGTAGTACATGGTCTCGTTCTAGCTTTTGCTGCTATTTTTTCGTTCTTTACTCTATTTTACACTTTTATATAATATGCGTTATATGCTACTCCCTCCTATACATATTAACTGCTCCTGATTTTGTACAACTCTAGTACAAAGTTGACCTAAATCAACAATAATTAGTATGGATTTGAGGGAGTATTTAATATTGTAGACCAATAATATATCCCATTTGCCCGGTAACACGAGGGTGGAGGTGGGGATGGTACAATGAGTATGAGTAAGAACCATGTATTGAAGGTTTTTTCTAAGATTCCCGCGTACTATTATTCAACTAAAAAGTCTCACGATCCACATCATCATATGTGATTATGTATGTGAACCGTGTGTTGAAGGTTTTTCCATAGTAGTGACAACTTCAAAGTAAATTATGAAAATAATTGCTTCGTTTGCATATTCTCTTACGCAGAAAGATTAAGTTATTGGAAGTTTCAGTGATATGAAATTAGTTTGTTTTCTGTCCATGCAGGTGGAATAGGTGGCATTCTTTTGATTTCAGCTATATCATTCCTTATTCTTCTTTACCAAGAGAAACAAAAGACAAGAGAGTTTTATGATAAGAATGGTGGTCCTACATTAGAGAAGGCAAAATTCATTAAACTCTTCAAAAAGGAGGTGCTCAAGCCAATTTTGAAGCCTAGCAATTTCATCGGAAAAGGTGGCTTTGGTGAAGTTTATAAGGGACTTCTTGATAATGAACAAGTTGCGGTGAAGAAGCCAATTAGTGGTACTATGCTAGAGAATGACCAATTTGCGAACGAAGTCATCATTCAATCTCAAGTAATCCACAAGAACATCGTTAGGCTCATAGGTTGTTGCCTAGAAGTTGATATACCCTTGCTGGTCTATGAGTTCCTCAGCCATGGTAGCCTCGATGACATTCTTCACGGCAAAAAAAAGGTGCCTCTAAACTTGGATATGCGCTTAAGTATTGTTGCAGAATCAGCGGACGCACTGGTTTATATGCACTCAAAAACAAACACAACAATCCTACATGGTGACATTAAACCAGCAAATATACTCTTGGATGACAAGTTTGTGCCAAAGATCTCCGACTTTGGCATATCAAGGCTGATTGCGAGAGACAAAACACACACAATATCTGTCATTGGTGACATGAGTTATATGGATCCAGTATATCTGCAAACAGGCCTATTAACTGAGAAAAGTGATGTCTACAGTTTTGGAGTTGTCATATTGGAAATTATCAGTAGAAAGAAAGCCACACATTCTGACGGAAGTAGCTTAGTAAAGAATTTCCTTGAAACTCACAAAGAAAAGGAGAAAATAAACGAGTTTCTTGACAAGGAAATTGCAGTTGCAGGAGACTTGAAGATTCTTAATAGTTTGGCAGGGATCGCTGTGGAATGTCTGAACCTTGATGTGGATCAAAGACCGTCTATGACAGAGATAGCAGAGCGCCTTCTCATCATGAATCGTGCCCGTAAGAAGTAACTTGTTTGCATGTATATGTCGAGTCAAATAAGATACTCAATTATGGGTTGAGTGCCTTCTCATTATAGGTATTCTCCTATGGGTGGCCGTGATGTTTACCCGTACTTAGTTTCGTTGTTGTTACTATTTCTCTGAGTAATTGCACTATTTATGGTGGTAGTAGGTATTTGGCCCTAGGGTGTTGTCCGATGGTGGCCTCATCTCAGCGGGTTTCCTACTAGCTGCCCCCAACTGGTGTAACAAACTATGTATTTACATTGAGCAATTAATTTAAAGTTGGGTGAAAGTCCATGTGGGAAAAAATATAGGAAATTATGGATGTGGTGACGTTTATATTATAATCTTCTCATTAAAAAAATACTTCAAGGTAGAAGCAATGGAGGATATCTTGGTTTGCAAGACAAATTGCAGTGACCATTTTTAAAGTTATCAAATGTATGCACAACTTAATAATTAAATTCCTCTGCTGTTGTACCATTTACTCACGAAGAATGGGCATTGTTTATGTTGGCGACGAAGCATGGAAAACAAAACAAAGACTAGTAGAAAACAGACGTTACATTTGGATCATTAGTCACAAACCGGGACTAAAGGTATGGTGGCAGGCTGGCGTCAGGCTTGGGCCCCCTTGAGCCTGTTTAGTCTTGGTTTGTATCATAAACCGGGACTAGAAGTAGCCATTTAGTCCCGGCTTGTATAACCAACAGGGACTAAAGATTTTCCTATATAAGCCCTTCGTCCAGACCGAGCCCATTTCTCTATTTTCTCCAATCCCCTCTCTGTTCTTCCACTTAGCTCGAGCTCATCCTTCATTTTTTGTCAAGATTTGTCAATATTTGAGGCACACCATCTCTCCAAGTGTTCACAAAGGTTAGCAACTTTGTCCTTTCACCTCTCATTGCTAGATTAGCTCGTGC
>CBQS011453025.1:0-13052 GCA_900070015.1 Hordeum bulbosum | reverse complement strand
CAGATCAAAACTGGGTGTTATTGGAAAACTTGAGCTTATACTATTTCTTGAGTGGTGATTATTCTTTCATTTACAGTTTGTTGCATGCTTGCAGATTCGTGATTACCATAGAAGGAATCAATCTGCCCGCTTCGTCAGTGAAAGTGATGATTACGAGGAGCTACTAAAGGAGGAACCGACTATTGAATTCACTGGCGAGGTACTGTCCCGTATAATTTTCACTTAAGTAACCCTGCTTGAGATGATTTGTGCAATTGTTTAATCCTAAGCCATGTTGTGGTTTATCTGATTTTCTTTACTTGCGTACAGTTTTCTTGAGTTCTTTACTTGCATACAGTTATCTTGACTATCTGCGGATATGCTAGTTTTTTGTAGTATATACATAGCTATGTTTATATATTCCTTTTTTGAGAAGTGAAATTCATGGCAACCTCATCTAGATGCCTTTATCTAAATTGTCTAGTACTGCTTTGCGCTGCCATACTTAGCTGATTATAATAACTGCCAAAATTGGTATAAATCATCAATAAAGTCTGTCTGCTAAGAACTACTTAGCTGATTATATTAAGTGCAAAAGTTAAGGTAAATCATCAACAAAGTATGCCCGCTAAGAACATTGTAGTGTCCAGTAGCACCCTTGTTTTCCTTTTTACTGCAGCAGTCTTGAACTCGAGGATATCTCTATTGTGATACGTGTATTTTAATTTCTGCAGGGTTATTTGATTCCTCTTGTAGGATCACGGTGCTATGCATGGTAAGATTTAGGTTAATGACAAGATACTAGATGGAGCATGATAACTTGAGAACCAATCACTGCTCATTTATTGTTACTATGTGCATTATCGTGTAGTTCTTATCCACATTGAATGTTCATCCCATTGGCGTTGTTTATGTTTATATGCTGTTCTGATCGCAGTCACTTTTAAGTTTGCTAATGTTCTTGCTCTGTGTTTTGATAGGAAGCATTTGGCCGGTACTTGGACTTACATGAGCTCTATAACGAGTTCATAAATTCAAAGTTTGGATCACTATTGGAATACTCAGCATACGTTGGCACTTTTGCTCAGACTGAAAAAATTGCACATAATCTGAAAGCTACCAGGTATGTTATCAGCATATTCTCTAAGACCGAGTACATATCTCCTGGCAAGAGCTTATCTAAAAATGCAATTCTACATCCATCTTAGATATATTTCCCTTAATTTCTTCTTGTGTTGGTTAGAACTAGGATGGCCAATTCCTGACCAAATGGAGCCCCAAAAGGCATACCTTCCCAGCCGATCCAGTTTGATTGGTATTCGGTATCGTAGCAACAAAATAATCGCATAATGGATGCCATAAACGAAGGAAATGGAAACCCGAAAATTTGTAGCATGCAGTAACAACCCTGTCGAATATGAGTGCCCACGATGAAATGCTCATGGCATGAAGTAACATTAGCCCCGTTCACCCAATTTCCAGGTGCATCCCACTTGAGTCACCTCGTGGTGGCAACTCCCACGTCTACAACATGAACTGGAATTGGTAAATGCAATGGACAAGCAAGAGCAGTCTGGTTCATTTGCTCTGGTGCCCCTCTGTGGGCTTCAGAGCTTCTTGATGGTAGGGTGTACCTGTGCCCAGGGCTCGAGGGATGAAGAGTGTTGGGGGGGGGGGCTAGCACAATAGGTTACAGAAAATTACAATTCATGGTAAGCAACAAATTATTTCAGTAGAGATTTACGGTATAGTTAGTGTCAATTCTGGAACAACATGGCTACTTTATAACAAATGACAGATGAGGCTAATCAATTAGCACCCGTGATACGGTTAGTGTCGACACTCTGAGAAGTAGGGAAGTAATGAAGGCATGAATCAGTAGGCAGTAACCACTGCCCCTGCCTTGGGTACAAATGGGAAATAAACTGATACTGTTGGGCCTATGAAGCAGAACTATAAAAGCAGCCAGTGCATCAAACAAAAAACTAGAATGCAACTAGTCCCATTGGACCCTGCTCTCTGTGCACACAGGAAGGAGGCTGCTCTGCTTCCTTCACAGTCTCACCCACTGCCTCTTTCCATCGAAACCTCCTCCACATTAACTTGCGCCAATGATGTTCCCCACACTACACGGGATCACCCTTGTACCTCAAACTCCAGCCAAGCCTACTACCTCCTTGCTGGATGCCACTCCCGATGGCATTGCCACACCACTTCTTCATCCTGATGCGCTTGATACCAGATTGATAGTTTTTTATCAGGTCAGGGTTAGTCATGTTAGGATTCCCCTTCCCTTTGCATCGAGCTTGAATTTCCAATATACAAGGAGCTATAGGTTGTACATGAATCTCAATTTACGTATAAAACATTGTCTTCTGTTGTCCCCGAACTCCCTCTTCTCCTCTGCAATCTGTTCATTAAACTAACAATATAGTGTTACCTAAGAATACCATGTTCACTAAACATAACAGGTAACTACTAGAGTGGTGGGGTCGTAGTAAGATCTGTATTCAAGTATATGGGATTAATTAAAATTTACTCTTAGCATGTCTAACATTTGTTTGGTTAACTATATTTTTTATAAGTCCATATATTTCTGTAAAGATGATTTATCTTCCATTTTCTTCAATTTGTCAGGCCATACAAAGAATATTTGGAGCATATTTTGGAATATCTGACGTCATTTCTGTATCGCACAGAACCATTGCAAGATATTGAGAAGATTTTTACAAAGGTCAATCCTCTTGTACATTTTACTATACTGTCTCTCTACTGTGGTCTGTGCTCACACCTGCTTATGTGATGACATAGTGTATCACTTGAGACTTGTTATATACTTTTAGGTAGACCTCACTGAGAATACATGTACATAGAGCTAGAAAGAATCACTATCATGCACATACAGGTTCGCACTTCCATGATAAGTGACAACTGACAAGCAATTAGTATCTATACTTGTGCAGCTGGAAAGTGAGTTCGAAGAACAGTGGGCCAACGGCGAAGTTCCTGGATGGGAGAATAAGGGCACAGAGAAAGAATCTGTGTTACAAGAGTCTGCAGTAGACCTTGATTACTACAGTACTGTTGAAGAGCTTGTAGAGCTTGGACCAGAAAAGTTGAAGGAGGTTTGATCTTGTAACACAGTTCAGGTTCTTTTTACTTCATCCTTGAAACAGCCTTATTCAATAACATTTTTTCCAGGCTCTAACTGCTCGGGGATTGAAGGGTGGCGGCACTGTTCAACAGCGTGCTGAGCGACTTCTGTTGCTGAAGGTGACCACCAAAGGCTGTTGCTAATCTTATTGTTTTTATGACTATGTATCAGTCCTTCTAAATTTATCACCATGCACGTACTTTTGCAGCATACACCCTTGGAACAACTGGATCGTAAGCATTTTGCCAAAGGTGATGATTTGAAGAAGGAAATTGCTTTGATTGAAGTGAAGATGAAGCGCTTATGTGAGATTCTCGACGAGGTCAGCTCTTCCTTATTCCTTTTGTATGTGTTGTGCAGTAACATGCGCAGTCAATTACCATTTCAGCATTGGTAGGTTAGTAAGGTAATCACAGTTTGAGGAATGGCCTGTGGATGCTCCCACCATGTAATGAGCCATGTTTTGGTTTATTTGTACATAGGTTAGGAATAGGATGGTCATGAATAGAAGCCACCATGTAATTATATCCTATTCTCATGGGCGTACTCAGCGCTGAAAGTTCCCACACAAGGCGGGGTCTGGGGCACGGAATTTCTAGAGTGTCTTACTCTTGCATAATAATTCTACAAGGAGGCTGGTTCGAACCCAGGACCTCCAGCCACAAGTGGGGGACTCTACCACTGCGCCAGGCCTGCCCTTCAAATCCTGTTCTGAAGAAACTTGTCAAATTCTTTTCTTGATAAAATCTATTTGGAAGGTAAAGACTAACCTAGTTTCAGGCAAATCGCTAAAAAAAACTGTATATATGGATAGGAACCTAAACCTGCCAACTGAGGCCTTGAACACAGATGATGGGATGGTACATTTACTCTCACTTCCTCTCATCTTCTAATTGTGATTGTAGGCATGTAAAATATTGTGGTTGTCAATTCATCCTATTCCTAAATCATTAAGGGTGTGACATGGGTGACTACACATATGATCTCATGTTATGATAGTGTCAAAAAGCGTCTAATATTTTGATACGGAGGGAGTATTTGTTAACCTGGGAATACCGTAACTTACCCCAGAATCTCAAACATCTATCAACCTATCTAAAAGTGATCGTCAGCATGATGTATAGCAAGTGAACAAAATGATTGAACAACATCTATAATGAAGACAATAGCAAAAGTTGCCATCGCGGCATCGCTTGATTGCTGCTTTCACCAATGCCATGATGCACCTTTTCTATAATGTTCCCTACAAAAGTGATCATTGGTGAACAAAAAGCTCCTACTGTACCATGACTAATCCTACAGCTAAATTTTGAACCAATTTTTCCATGTGTATGGAATTCTAGCATGATATACTTTTTGGGATATAGTTTATGAAGTTTCCTTTTATCTTGGTAGGACTACAAGTCATCAGCATTGTTCAGGACATGTTCTTATAATTTGATGTTTATCTTGTTTTTTGTGCGCAGGTCATTGTAAGAACAAAGGAAAATGCGGAGAAGAAGCTGACTTTGACCTATGAAGAAATGGAAGCAGAGCGGGAAGAGGTACTTAGTTTCTCCCTTAACTTCGACTTACTTACATTTTCTTCTTGTTTAGTAAAGTACCGTTCTGTTCTCTAAATTTCTATCTTCTGTGACTTCTTATAGGAAGAAGTACAAGCTGATAGTGAAAGTGATGATGAAGACCAACAAATCTACAACCCCCTCAAGTTACCCATGGGTTGGGATGGGAAACCTATCCCTTATTGGCTCTATAAGCTTCACGGTCTTGGTCAGGTAACCGGCCTTATCTTATAACTGATAACTTAGTTAGTTACTCCCTCCATTCCATAATGTAGTGCGCACACGCTTTTTGAGATTTAAGTTTGACCATAAATTATACCATTGAAAACTTTCGAATACGAATTCATTGGTATCATTTGTATGACACATAAGCCGCACTTCATTGGTCAAATTTAAATCTCGAAAAGCGTGTGTGTGCACTACATTATGGAATGGAGGGAGTATCATTTATCCTGACTTTTTTTGGCCTTCGGTCTACATCAATGGCTCATCTTACTGTTTTGCTGAATATTTCCATGTCATTTTATTACATGTTCTTCCTACACGAATGTATCGATCATCATTTAATGTTTGTGACTGCCAATTAATTGACTGATGGGCGGTGGCAACCGGTATAGGGCAAGTATGGTTGGATACCACGACATGCCACATGTTTGTTAACCTAGTTTGACTAGTTTGGCTTCATTGCCTAACTCTTGTCATGCCATACTTTCTTAGTCTTGTAGCCCCACATCTCAGTAGCATATTTCTAGACAAACATCGCTTAAGAAATAAGAGGTGGTCATCAATTTGTTAGCCATAATTTTTTTGGCTTGCCACAGTTTGACACTGTTAGATGTGGCAATGTGCCCATATTATTTATATCAACTAATTTATCTTGGATCAGCTTTGCTGGGTGTCAACTAATTATATATGTTCTGTAGTTTGAGGAACTGTCGACCAACAAATGAAGGTTCACGTTTTTATGATTTTATCTTTCTTTAATACTATTATCAAAATGATGTTTGGAGGTACAGAATGGCATGTTTCCAAAGATGAATGTTAAATTTTAATATTTGATAGCTTTAGTTTCATCTATTATTTGTGTTTTACCCGTGTCAAATATTAGACTCGACTTGAACATCAATAGCATCATTGCTATTATATGCCAGACACCAGCATCAAATTTGGTACTGGACCACTCATGTTTGAACTATTTCTTCTCAGGAATTCAAGTGCGAAATATGCGGTAACCACAGTTACTGGGGGCGAAGGGCATATGAACGCCATTTCAAGGAGTGGCGCCATCAGCATGGGATGCGATGCCTTGGCATTCCTAATACTAAGAACTTCAATGAAATTACATCCATTGAGGTACACCTGGCATTTTTTTTGTTTTCTTGTTTGTGCGATCTCTTGCTTGCTGTAGGATAATGTTTGCAAAATATTCTTCTCGGGCTCTGGGTAATGTACATTGTGAGAAGTGCCTGTAACTTAGTTTCTTTGAAACTGGTAGCCACACCTTTTGCTTGCTTCAGGATTTTGCAAACTTCATAATGTTGGATTAAACAGTAATTTGAAGTTAAGCTTAATTGTCCTCAGGGATACATGAACACAACACTTTTATTCTCTACCATGCTTATGGTTTATGAAGCACCCCCCATGTTTAAATAATTTAAGGCATACTTTGGTTAATCCCATGGATAGAAGTCATGAAACCAAGATATTAATTGAGGGAGACCATTGTTTCCATTGTATTAATGTCTCGGACTAAGAGATAGTAAATTATTGTTGAGTGTTAGTCCATAATTGCTGAAAGAAGGGAGATAAATGAGGGAAAGGGAGAAAATGTCATTGAATTTGATCCATAAGTTGATCTGAATCATGTTGAGCGTGTGCTGTGTCACGTGTTGTTTCTGTTTGGTAATTTGTTTTATCACGAAGTCGCTTTGACATCTGATTTGTGACACCAGGAGGCGAAGGCACTCTGGGAGAGAATACAATCAAAGCAAGGGCTGAACAAGTGGCGGCCAGACTTGGAAGAAGAGTATGAAGATAAGGATGGAAACATCTACAACAAAAAGACCTATACCGACCTGCAGCGCCAAGGCCTGATATAGAATTCTGGATGTGATTCTAGTGCTTTGGAAGGAGCGCGACTCTAAAATCGCTGCTCTACCTGTTCTGTTGATACCTAATGACCTTGATGGTCTTTGTAACTTTTTATTAGCTTACATTATATGTAGCCAGATGGTACCTTGGAGTTAAATTTCCTTCTTCGGGTTACATTGCATATTCTGCTTTGCTGGTCAATCTTACTCAGTGGTCTTGTTTTATTCGGCCAAATCTCCTGTTTCACTAGTGTCAACCTCTAGAAAGTAATATTCTAAACATAACGGTGATTGGAGTTTTGATGCTTAAGCGTTCAGCAGCGTGGGACGAAAGCTGCCTGCTGTTAAAAATCTTGATCTATGGCGTTTTGGTTTGAAATCGTTTTTTTCTTCTAAGATGCCTATTAAAAATCTTGAACCATGGCGTTTTGAGTGGGCTTAGCCTTGAGTTAGAAAATAAGTTGCATTATTTCATCATTAAAATGTTACAATGATTTGTACAAATCAAAAATGGCCATCTTTGCATGTTCATGATTCATTCACAAAAAAATTCATACCTCACAGGTACAAGAAGGTTCGAGGAGTGGTTATTTCTCTGAAGGGATCCAGAAGAATAATCTGAAACGATTTCAAAAGAATGTAAACGAGACATGATATACATAATCATTGCAGCTCAAAAGTATTTCCTACACCAATGATTTTTGGACAGTGCTATGCATCCGTCGGATGATAAACCTATTAGATCGACGGTCCCATCCAATTGAGAACTTTTGCAATAGCTAGCTTATTGCGTTCGGGGCTTTGTAACAAGGACCTTGTTGCAAAAGTCCACCGAGACAACAACATTGCCCCATCATGGCTTGAGCGCCTCGGCCATGGAGCGCCGGCGGCCGACGGGTTGTCGCGCCTCCTTTGACTCAGCATCCCGAGTAGCCCTCTGACTCAGCATCCCGAGTAGCTGGCTTTACTCCAGCACATCTATGGTGAGCTCTCATGATGGACACTTAGTGATAATAGTCTTTGTAATACCGTTTTACAAAATACAAAAAAATTCTAAAATACAACACTAAAGCTAATTTAGCCCTATGCGTAATTCCATTCTAATTCCGCCCTGCTTGTACGCTCCCACATCGGATGCTTATCCAGCATTTTTTGCAACCGGGGCCATGTTTCTAAAACAAGACCTCTATTGTAGAAGAAACATATATTCATTGTTGAACCATTTTTCTTCTTTTTTGAAAAAACCTTTGTTACAAAAATCTTCTGAAGCTAGCATATTGCTGGAAAAAAAACTTCATCGAATCTTTTTTTTATGAAACAATACCTCTGTTGCAGAAATCTTCTGAAACAATACGCTTGTTGCAAAAAAGGAAAAAAAGGAAAACTGGCTGCAGAAGACTTGTCGCCAACGCAAGCGCTCGATTAAGATCAATCCAACGGCTAAGCAGGCGGCGGAGCCGACTGAAGGATAGCGTTTTCCATGTTTTTTCCCTTTAAACTTGAAAATCATAAACTACAAAATCATTTTTTAAATTAGGATAGGGTTTATGCTTAACAAGAAATTTACTGTTCAACATGCACAGTGTCACGGTTCAAGTTAGATCATATAGTTCAGGAACTTCTTTCTATTAATTTTGTGCGGCAGGCAACTGTGCGATTTTGTATTTGCGTAACTCATCAATGGTAAAATCGCGGTAGGCACAGCCCAATGGGGGTGCACCATTTGCGCTCTTGCACATATCTCTGGACTACTCGTGATGCGTGCACAACAATCCACAACAATCCAGCATCCTTACGAACAGCAATGTTTTACAATGTTCTGCAAAGGTGACACTGTAAGACAGATCATTTTTCTTCCACTTGCTGTCGCCTGTAGATCCTTTCCATCTCAGAAAATAAGCAATTCTTAAAATAAAAAAGGTTAGCAAAACGAAGAACGTAGAAATTGACACCTCTGTTACACTGTTCTAGACTTCCAAACAATTCGCCAGATCAAACAATCTTACTCCCGCTTAACCTTTGATCCCACTTCGCGACATGGATGCAGCAAGACATGGATGCATAAAAGCCAGCAGGGAAGATGGACAAGAAACAGATACAGATACGTGGCGCTACTCCATTCCCACAAGAACTCCATTGACGCCCAGAAATCTCCAAGGTCTACTGTCCAGGACCCCTTGGACAGCCCTTTCATAATCAACAATGCAGCTGGAGGGAAACCAAAGATGGCGAGAAGTATATTTGAAGCACACAATACTGTTCGTGGAAGGAAGCTCATACCAAGCTGTGCTTTCAGCGGCCGAGAAAACAGGCACATTGGGATCACAATCAATGCCCCAAGCTGAGCAGTAGCGAAATTAATTATCGACATAAGCCCCAGCCCTATTGAAATTGAAGTGATCATCGTGGCCTTCAGAAGTTTCCATTCAACACCAGCAGAGTATGGTGAACCAAACATGGCATATAGGACGATCAGCGTCAAAATGGCGAGCACCACCCAGATCACTGAACTTTGTATTGGTGTACCATCGGGAATTTGACTGATGTAGTACGGTAGTAGTGAAACAATCACTGCCCAAATTTGGATAACAAGCAGAACTCTTGCAGCTTGAAGCCATTTCCATGATCCACCCTCCGTTTGCAGATTATCAGCACTGCCCTTTGTGTTACTGCCGTCGATTGAATTTCCCTTTTTTCTACCACCATCGGCAAGAGCAGCAGCAACTATTGGGAGGGGTACCACAAGAAGTGCGAAAGGAATCATATAGACACCAACTGAAATAAACTTGCTCGGAGCTGTGAGGAAATATAGGAAAAAGGATTGATGGAACTTCTCGAGCAGGTTATTCACAGAACGTACCACCCCTTCAAGTAACCTGAACCAAAAGCAGCATGTCAAATGAATATCTGAACAAATCAGTATAAACCATGTTTTAATCATGCGCTCCATAAAATGTAGAGTAGACATCTTTTGCTGAAAAATGAAAATAAAGCTTTGGAATTAAACAGGCCTATTATAACAGTGTAAGGTTATCAGCAGGCTAAGTCTTAAGATCCATAGCTAATTGTTAAAACTTCCAGGGTGTATAGTTATCTTGTCTCTGATAATCAAGAACACTGACCTTACATATTTCCTCTTACTAAGCAATTCAACACATGTCAATAATCACAAGACGTTTGAAATATTTCATAGCAATGCAGCCTGAAGTAGCCCGGTAAGAACTGACCTTCCACCCCTTACAAGAAATGATGATTTGGCATTCTCATTTCTGATATAAAATGTAGGTGAAAATTCTAAAGAAACGGCATCAACTTGATAGTCACGGAACGCGCCATGAGATCCCGTGGGCACTCCAAGAGCCTGCTTTAACAGAACCCAACAAGAAGTGATTAGGTTCAGCTGAAAAGCTAGTATCGTATAAGATAGAATGCAAAATACCCTGCCTATTACCTGATTATAAATAGAGCTAGCAAGATTGGCAGTCCCCTCCACATAATCAGAGGCTGTAATATCAAGCTTCCAGTCAGGATTTATTTTTCTCAATATACTCCCAAGAGTATGAATCACTTCAGCAATAGCCCTAAGCCATGCAGAACTCAACAACGAACTAATTGTCTCAATGTTCACACGAAAACCTTGTCTATGAACAGCTAGATAGTGCACCACATTCAGAAGGTCCAAATTTGGCATTTGGCCATTAGATGCCTCCGCATACATTGTAACACTATCTCTATCACCATACTTCCTAGTTTCCCCAACTTTAAATATGAGAGCAGCGGCCATCGTTCCAGCACGTTTGAAATCCGTAAATTCAGCCTTTTCTGCAATACCATCAAGTTCATGTTTAACACCACCCACGAACATAGGGTTATGGTACTGATTTAACCATGCAGAGACTGCGGTGTACTCCCCAAATTGCGAGTCTGCAGATAACCACACAATATCTTTTGACAGCCATGCAGCTCGACTTAAGAGGGAGAAGACAGAGAAACCAAGTGCGAGTGATAATACTTCATTTGCCTGAACTTTCTGAGGATTATAAGGAGTAACCAATACTATGGCTTCTTTTCCATCACCCCTAGGAGCACGTATAATGCCAATTGTATTTGTTCCAGAGTTGGAATAGGTGCCATTGGGTCGAACCGCCAAATCGTTTGTCATGGAAGTGAAGAACTTCAGAGGATGAAAATGCTTGCTATGAGGGAGGAATTCGTGGTAACACACTTCTGCACCCAGATCTTTCATTTGTTGCACTATGAATTTTGGCATTTCCCTGTGACATTTGTAATAAAACTGTACATTACAGCAGATACAGGTAAGAACTACTCCCTCCGTCTGGAATTAACTGTCGCTGAAATGAGTGAATCTACACACTGAAACGCGTATAGATACACTCATTTCAGCGACAGTTAATTCCGGACGGAGGTTGTACTATTTACTCTTGAAAATCCAGTATGACACCTTTCGCTTGCGATTATATCGCCATCTGAAATTGGCACGTCCTTTACTTCATTTTAACTAAGATATGGAGAAAATTGATTGTGTGTGTATGTTTACAAGTATTACTCTTTCGAATTTAGAATTGCATTGATACCATGCGTATGTTTATTAATAAAATTACTATATATTGTTGGAATAACCATCACAGATTTCATCACGGCAAGCGCTTTAATGACCAGCTTGAAATATTGAACACATCTATCCGTACATTTGTACAAACAAGGATGCAGATTCAGCGTAATAGAAACAAGGATGAACCCACTGTTGTCAGAAGAGGAAGTTGCACACAGAACAAGGGATTTAGATAGAATAACCTACATTCCGCCTCTTGATTCCCCAGCTGCAGCTTCAATTCCTTTGATAAACTTGTTAGCTTCCGTGACATCCTCACTGGAGAATAATGGATTTGCAGAGCCTACATGCAAAGGTTTGAAATAAACATTATGTTCCATCTTTGAACGGCCATATGCTGCTTGCATTACACGAACAGATGAACTGATAAATTGCAACTAGCACGATAAGATGAATACTTGACGCAGCGGATATGGATGGTCTGCCTTCACTATTGAGTCATAACCATGGAAGCCGCTCCGCTATATCATACTCAACCCTCTACTTTGCTAAGGTACCGATCGCTCAACTACAAAATTATACAGGGATCCAAATAACGGCAGTGAAAAAGAAAATTGCGTACCAGGTATAAGAGCATTCTCCGAGAGGTATGTGTTCTTTGCAAGTGATGGGAGGAAGAGGAGTGCGATAATGCCCGCGGAACAGCACAGCACGCTGGCGCCAAAATGGCGACGAACTTGTTAGGGGAACAGGATACGGGGATGAATGACTAAGCATGGTGCTAAATAGGGAGACGGGGAGCGAACCTGAAGAGGACGTGGTGAGAAGCGAGGAATATCCCAAGGCGGACGATGAGCCGCGGCTTCGGCTGCGGATCTTCCTTAGCTGACGGCTCCATGGCTGCAATTTGGCCTAGGTCTTCGGGGGACGTGCAGATCCTTATCTAATCTCGGCCCGCGGGGCACGATCTCCCATCGACTGACGCAGTGGCGGCCCTTGCTTTCGTCTTGGAAGAGGAAAGGTGGGGTTTGGGGCGGTGAGTGGTGGCGGCCGGGCCGGCAGGAGTCAGTGGCGCTAGCCGCCGTGCCGAGCGGGGCAGAAGCGATGCGGCTCCAGGCGAGGTGGTCAACGAGGAAGGTTCTCCGAGAGGGCGCGCCGTATAGACGGGGGCGGGGCAGAACCTGTGGAGCACGGCGAGGAGGCAAAGACGAACAGCGAGCGTGCGTTGCTGCTGCTGCTGCTGCTCGGAAGGGGACGACGGCGAGTGGTCGGTCTCAGTGAGGATGGAGATCGCGGCGTGGGATTGAAGAAGGCCGAGACAGGACCTTAGTATATCTCTTGGAGACTTGGACTCGGGCCCAGTTCAATTTTTGTGAGAGAATCGGGCCCAAATGTTATGGTAAATGGTTAGCGAACGTTTTTTTAGAAGCCTTTCAACAAATACATCCACCCGTCATCATTTGATGTGTTTTTAACCTCAGTTATGTATCGCGTTTTGAATGTTTATTTTTATTTTATTTTTTAGCACGTGTTTTCAGATTTTTAAATTGATTTGTTTTATGTGTTTCGGTTTTTTATCGGACTTTTTAGTTTTTTTATGGGAAAAAATCAAAAAAATGCAGAAAAAATAGGGTTTTTGTTTTTTCTGAGAAGGACGGTCGTGCCTGTCGAAAAATAAAAAAATGTTTTCTATT
>CBQS011452771.1:881-11729 GCA_900070015.1 Hordeum bulbosum | reverse complement strand
AGTCTCTTAACCTATAAGTCTTTAAACCACCAAAACAATAAGGGGCACTAGATGCACTTACAAATATGAATATAATTGCGTCAACTCTTCCAAATATTTATATGCTATTGTTAATTTTAGAGGTGTGGAACCTATTTACCATCCTGCAGTCTGGAATATAAAAGTTCCTCCTAGAGTACAAGGTTTCATGTAGTTGTTCTCACAGAATGAAATTATGACATGGGATATTTTGCATATGAGGGGCATTCCTAAACCTCTAGAATGTATCCATTGTACTAAAATCGAGTCGGTACATCATTTATTATTTGAGTGTGGTGTTGCCACGCATATGTGGAATGGGATTGATATAATATTTGGCAGGAATTTTAACAATTTCTATGAGCTAGTTGTGTGCTTTGTGTAACAAGATATTCTTGCCCCTGAATGTAGTATCTTCAGCACTCCTTGATGGCCTTGGAATGTTAGGAACTCTCTTGTTTTTAATAGGCTCAAATGGATTTCTGTCAAACTGGTGTGACAGAAAATAGTACTTTAGCTGGAGAATGGGTAAAAGTAAAACCACACAAGGAACTGGTGAGTGGGAAAACTTCTCAGTTTGGGGATCATTTGATCATCAACCTCAGGTCGGTGCTGTAACTGGAACCAGGAAAGCAAGAAACCCAGTGTCAACTCTCCTTGGCGAAAGCCATACAAGGTGTTGCACATGGGGACAAGCCACATTTACTGGGCTAAGGACAAACCCACAAATCACATACGAAATCCATGTGGTCATTGGATATATGATCTGATGAGGATGACATGCTACACAACTTCCCTAGATTGTGTTCACAGTCTGGTTTGGTCTTCTTATGTATGGCTTAAGTTGTGTTAGTCAAAACTACTTGGCGACTGCTTTTCTCTTTAGTTCTCAAATGACTTTTAAGGACTTGGCGTTTAGCCCACATGGATGATTGTGTCAGTTTGGTTTCATTTTCTATACGAGAATGGAGCCGATGGTGCTCCCCTTCCGATTGAAGAAAACGTACTCCTGTCCGGTAAGAACTTTATTAGATAACATTTTCCATGCTTAGCAAACAAGACTTTTTTTTGAACATGAAAACTGCAGGACTTGGCCCCACGGCATTTTATTAAAAAAATAGCAGACAAAGTCATATGTACAGATAACCACTTATTGTCTTTGACCAAGAAAATCACAGAACAATAGTTCTATGGTATATTAATGAAAAAGGTATTAAAACATTTACAAGCCTTCGAGAGGCCAATTTTTTTTGAATATATTAACCTATAAGCCATGAAAGTACAGATTGTTACTTATTCACTGCCTAAAGTTTTGAATATGCTTTTCTTTGATCTTAAATTGAAATAGATTGAGATATTGCTTAAAGAAGAATATCCATCCTTGAAGATTCTTTTGGTGTCCTCTAAAAACATTGCCATTCCTTTGAGTCCAGATGTTCCAACACCCAAAAATGATAATTTATGTGGACCACCTATTAGGTAGCCGCTCTGATGCATATACCAGTTCTTCATATAGTGATGTTCCCCTCCTCTTGCATGCAATAATGAGTTCCAGTAGTCCTGAGCAAAGTTAGAACCCAACAAAACATGCATGATAGTCTCTTCAGCATTTTGATTACAATTTGGGCAAAAAGGGTTTTCCAAATGCATTCCTTTTGCTTGAGTCTACTTTTACTCTTCCAAATCATATTGAAAATAGGAGATTCCTGTGTGCTTGTTGTCAACCTATTGTAGATCTGGATGGATGAATAGTTGGATTGATGTCCCGCATGGATCCATTGATCTATTTATGAGTGTATCAGTTCTGGTACCAAGCTTCCCAAGGCCGAAATCACTATTCTCATCTTAATCCGAAACCATATATAGCACAAAATGAACTCTGCATGCAACTATTTCACGATCTAACCCTTTTGGCAGTGCGGAGACCATGGCGTTTCTTCTCCACATATAAACACTGAACTAGTTTCCATTGCTGCTCCACATGGAAATGTCGAGATAGCTCGCGTTGCAGCCCACATGGAAACGCCATGGGCTTTGGCATTTCTACCCTGCCCAGCAACGCCACGGGCTTTGGCGTTTAAACAAGATCATGGTTATTGTATTGTACTAGTAATACTAGTACAGGCACCACCTTTTGCTCCAGCTACATGCATGATCTAGAAACCACCGCTTTGTTTATATTGTACTAGTAGTACTAGTACTTCATAGTTGTAGCAGCTCTCTGCTCTAGCTGGAACCATCACTATCGCTTGCCCATGCGTGCATTGGCCTTATCTACACCGTGCATGCATACACCATTTTATGCATGCATTATTTACGCATGGAAAATTCAACCTCATCTCTCTCTGCCTCTATGCACAAGCACTGAGACTAGTAAGACCAACTTTTACTGATTGATCCTTTTCATCAATATTGACATAAAGTTGCACCTACAGCCATACATTCACCTGACCACTATTTTTGTTTTGTTGCTGATGAACCAGTTGCCAAGAAGTGCAAGCATTTTCAAATAGTAGAGACATACATTGACCGTCCATGATGTAGTTCACATCAGCTCCTAGGGTTTCCAACTTTCCTCATGCATGAAACGGCCCATGATCTTGTTGAAATGCCAAATCCTCTAGCGTTGCTCGACAGGGTAGAAACGCCAAAAGCCCCTGGCTCTTCCATGTGGGCTGCAACACAAGCTATCTCAGCGTTTCCATGTGGAGCTGCAACACGAACTAGCTTGGTGTTTTTATGTGGAGAAGAAACACCATGGTCTCTGGCGTTACCAAAAGGATCAGATCATGAAATAGTTTAATGAAGAGTTCACTTTGTGGCAAAGATAGCTAAATGGGTCAAAACAGTGATTTCGGCTGCTTCCCAATAGGTTGAGTTGATTGAATGATTCAGTTGACGGTGGTATATGAAATAGATCAGTCCAATCAATGGTCTGACAGAATTGTTGAGAATAAAGTTTGGTGTTTATAGCAAAATAATGGAGCTCTAGGATTTTTGTATTGTAGTGATTCTTATACCTAATCATCTTGCCAAATAGAGTAGTTTTTAAAGAAGCAATCTTGCATTTGCTTGTATTCTTAAATTCATCTAGAAGTGCAATTTGTGCTTTCCACCAGAAGGATCCCACCCTAACATGAGTAGGTGGCCTATGTTGATAATTTTTCTCCCAAATTAACCTGACCATGGGGTGTCTGCCATATTTAGTAATTTGTGAAGGTTCTTCATAAGCAATGCTTTGTTGTGAGCAATGTCAATAATCCCAAGTCGTCCCTGCATTTTTGGTCTATGGACTTTTTTTTGGGTAACTAGTGTTATACCCTTGTCCTCCATTCTATATTTCCTCTAGAAGAAGTTTCTCGGAAATTTGTTGAGTTGCTCAACTACTCCTACTGGTAGTGCAGATGTACTCATGTAGAAAATTGGAAGAGAAGCAAAAATGACTCAATAAGTAGCAGCCTTCCATCATAAGATACTAATGTTGAGCACCCATGAATATTATTTCAGTTCTCTGCATTATTGGGCTGAAATATTCAATTTCTCAGTTTGAGGTGCTCATTGGAAGCCCAATATATGTAAAAGGGAAACTTCCACACTTGCATCCTAACAAGGATAACGAATTGGGCATCTCGGCTTCAGGAACATGGATTGGCACCACAATGGACTTTTCATAATTCACTTTACGTCCAGTAAAGGCAGTGAAGTGCATGAAGAGATTCTTGAAGTGAGCAAGTTGCACTAGTTGGGCAGGAACTACAAGAATAGTGTCATCAGCATACTAGATTGCTAGAAATTGTGGACAATCCTCACTTTCTATGGGAGGATCAATTAGTTTGTTTCTTATGGTCTATTTACGAAATGTAGAAGATCAGCTGCCCAAACAAAAGTAGGGTGATAGAAGATCTCCCTATGTCACTCCTTTTTTGGAACACCATTAAGAAGTACCGAGGAGCTTCCAGAAGAGAAAATCATGTTCATCCACTTGATCCATTTTTCACCAAAACCTCTGGCTTTTAAAATTACAATGATGGCTTTATGCTCAATTAGATCAAAAACTTTTTCAAAGTCTATCTTGAGAACGACAATAGCTTTATTTGATTGATGACATTGATGAAGATACTCAAATGCCCATCCCAAATAGTCTTGATTGAATGGTTCTCTCCTTTATAAACCTATATTGGTTTAAATGAACTAGCTTGAGGATCACTGTTTGTAGTCTATTAGCACGAAGATTTGTGATGATCTTGATGGTGCCATTTAGAAGAGAAATAGGTCTATAATAATTCATAGTTAAAGGATTGTCTTTCTTTGAAATAAGGGTACAGAAGGAAGCATGAATGCCTTGTAGTGAAATTTTTCCCTCTTAAAAATCGTCAATCAACTTATAGAAATCCTTGGCCAATATACTCCAGCATGCTTTTATAAAATTACCATTAAAATCACCTGGTCCAAGAGCTTTATCTGAAGGCAATTGCTTGACTTCATCATCAATTTCTTTTTAGTAAATGGACTTTCCAATGCTTCCAACCATCCTATCATATGAATAAGTTATATCAGCTTGAGCATATCACATGTATCAACAGTCTCTCCTAACCTTTTCTTGAATTCTTTCGAGATAATTGCAGCTTTAGCATGGTGTTCTATTTTCTCCTGCCCCAATTCATCTTGTAGAGATTGAATATAATTGTTTCCATATTTAATGGAGGCATTTTCTTGAAACAATTTGGAATTTTCATCCCCAAATTTAACTGTCCTTATAGTAGCCCTCTTCCTCCAATATATACTCTCATAAGAAAGTGTTTTGAGTAGATGTCCTTTTAGTAAATATCTTGCATTTATTTCATCTGCCCTGAATTATCTTCAAATAAATCCCACATAAATATTGTTGCATTTGTGTCCTTTAGAATAGTAGAAAGATTTGAAAGACTTTTGCTCCACTATTTGAGTCCTTTTCTCAGCCTTTTGAATTTAGCAGTTATTAGTTTTGCACTATTCCCCTTTTGAATTGATTGATTCCAAATATTAGCCAAAGTATCTTTGAAGCTGTGATGCTCCAACCAAAAAAATCAAACTTGAATATTGTAGCTTTTTGGATGGAAGCGCCAATAGAAATCACAAAGGGAATGTGGTCAAAAACTGGTTTAGATAAGGGAAAGACCATGGTATTTGGATACCAATGTGACCAACATTTTGATATAAACCCCCAGTCAATCTTTTGTAGTAATAGCGCATGTTGCATGTTGCTGCAAGTAAATCTTCTGCCTTTTAATGGTATTTTCACAAGAGGCAAAGTACTTATAGAATAATTGAATTGTATCATTTGATTAATGTCTCCTTGTTCATAATTCATGTTAGATGGGTATCTTATATAGTTGAAATCTCCTACTATAACCCAGTCAGTGTTATCACGCGTCTAAATGCTTCTAAACAAATCCAAAAAACCAATTCTTCCATCATTGTCACATGGACCATAAATATTGATAAAAATCCAACAATATCCTGTTAGCTTTGAGTAAAATATTATATATATATATATATATTGAATAGGAATTTTCGAACACACATTCTACTTTGAATAGATTTTCATTCCATGCAATTAATAAACCTCCTGAAGCTCCCATGGAAGGGGAAAATTCAAATTTATTAAATCTTCTAGGACATAAATTTTTGATATAAGCAGTGTCAATTGTTTTTATTTTTGTTTCTTGAAAGAAAATCACAGAACAACCTGATTCCTCAATCTTGTTGGAAATGGCCAGCCATTTATCACTAAAATTTATTCCCCTTATATTCGAGTTTAAGATATTCTAGGAACAATGCATATAAATATAATGTTCATATACAACCACCTTATAGCAAAGTCAGAGAAAACATTCCAACATGTGAAATGACCACCAATCCAAAGTTTACATATTAAATATATAGGAGGCATACATGTCCACTGGTTCCAACATTTCTCAAAATGCTCCATGACATAAGCAAGTACAGTCCGGCAAGAGGAAGTACATAAAAGCAAAATATCTTCTAATACCTCCATCGTGGGAAGACGATCTTTAGTCCCTCCAAGCAGGCTGCTCCCCCCTTCTTGGACTTCTTCTTTTGATTGTTGTCATGAGTGCATATCTTTGGATCAACCTTGCAATAAGAAGTATTCAAATTTATAATCACTTTACTATTATAAATTGGTGGCTTAGCTTGACAGGCCATACAATTAACATTCTGACACGTCTTATGCTTATATCCTTTATTTAAATATTGCACCCTAGCACTTCTTCTTACCTCACATTCCACAACTAGGGGTATGTCCTTCCTCTTTACATGAAGAGAGAGAGAGAGAGAAACAACAGAGGGAAGTTTCTCCACATCAGAATCATCCTCAGGTTTAGAGTTCTGAGGAGTGCTGCAACTCGTATACTCATTTCCACCAATAGTAACCGGAAGCCATTGTGGGGCCATGCTAACATGCATGAGGCAGGAATAAAGAAGTCAAATGATGAATCATAATTTGTCCCTTCATTCATAATTTGACACATAGGTGAGAGAAGAAACATTTTTGCCCAATCAAACTTTTCAGGAGTCATAAGAATGGCACATATAAAATTAACCTACTTGGAAGGTACCTTAAGTGCCTGCATGTCCCCACTATTATCTATAAAGTGTGTCTTCCAAGCCAGCAAGTCTTCCTGTCCAATTTCTTTCTTACATTGTGAATCACCAGATGGACCACTAAACATCAAATTATTCAAGTATTTCCTATTAATTTCAAACTCCGGGGGAAAGCTAAAAGAATTAGAACTGAGTTGGAGAGCCATACTGGTGGAATTATCCCCAATCATTAAAGTCACTTCATTGCGAGGCTCCAAGATTTCTATTTCTTCATCCAGAGATGTGTTATCACTATCATCTATGTCCAGGTTGTCAAGCTCCTGATACTCTACGAGATTGGCCAGCTAAATAATAGGGTCCATTTCATCAACCAACTCAAGCTGCTAGAAATTGTTATTTTCCTCATCAATCAGTGGGTCAACCAACTCACGTAAAGGATTATCCTCAACATGAAAATTTTATGTTGGTGGAGAAGATTGAGTTCCAGTCCCAATTATGGATCATTAACTAAAATTTGTTCTTGGAGTGGAGCAGCAACAAAGGGTACTAAATCAGGGGCTGGTAATTGGTCCCCAATTTGTACTGCAGGCTGGCCTATTGGAATGTAAGTTGGTCCAAGAGACACTTAAGGTCTATAGGCCCATTAAGAAAGTGTTGGGCTTGGCCCATAACATTTAAATTTCCCTCTCCACCAGCTGGAAGTTGTGAGTTGCCAAGTTTCTCTCCAAATTATCATTTGAACCTACCAAGTCGGTGATTGCACTGTTATTGTCCATCTCAGGAGGTTGATCTAAAGGTTGGAGGATATCTTCAAGTTCCATAAATTTACCCTCTTCAATTTCCTGATCAATTAATTCATTTCCATGAGCATGCATATCCCTATGCCCCAACCAAGAAGTTGTTCATCATCCATTTCTTCATCTAGTGCAACTTGAATTGCACGCTGGTGAAAATGTTGTTTATTTTGTTGAATGTCATCATTCCCTTGATGTTGCTGAATAGACCCAATAAAATGATTAAGCTAGTTTGGATGGAACTGCTGATTTTGAGATTGAGGATGAGGGTTGCCATTAACTGGTACAGGATCCTCATGAGGAGCCCCTCCCTCCAAGAGTTCCTGTTGAACAATTACCACAAGTAAGTACTAACCATGACTCGGAATGCTCCTCTTCAAATTCACCCACAACAATACTAATTGAAACATCTCTCAAAGCTTCTACCCTGTTATTCACAACAACAACAACTTTAGAACTTTTGGCTCTATCATATAGAAGCAATTTTTCAAAGTTCCTAACAGAGTTTGCAATCTCATGGATATCTCTCTTGTCAAAAGGAAACACTACTAGTAAACCCCAGATATCTCTATCTAAAGTAAGATTTTTCTAGTTTTGCCCCTGATTGTGTCTTTGAAAAATAACATGAACACCCCCAAATTCATGTGGGCTCTGTAACAACATTGCATCATGATCAAAGAGGGAGTTGAATCTGACTTAAGCTTGTCCAAATGGGCAGGGATAGATCTCTAAAAACCATAGGTGTTTGACCTCAGTGATGAACTCATGAAGCAACTGTCTGACAGTGGGGAACATCACCTGTTGGTTCGGCATCAGGACAATGGTGGTGATCGCGCATTCCTCATGGACCGGCGTTCAATGTGCAGAGATGACGCAAACTCTTGTTGACCTGACCTCCACATGCATTTCTTGATCATGCAATGGAAAGAACGACATATGATCAAAGGGGAAGTTGGCCATCGCTTGACCAGTAGGTTCTTCTATCGGAGCTTCTCCCAGGATAGGTGACGCTGTCCTGGACTAGGGGGTACTCACCACATCGTCTACCAGCTACGAGGTCCGGGCCGAGGACCCCCGTGACGGTTCACTAATGGGTCACTTCGGGCAGCCCATGACATATACGAGGAATATTCAACAAGACTTGGTGATCGACACAAGGAGTCCTTTCCACCGACGTAGCCGACTGGGACTCTTGTTATCCTAGGCCTCAGGTGCATGATATAAGCCGATGTCAGGCTAGTCGATAGATCATTATGACCTCAACACAACATTACTCATCTAGTTATAGGGTTGGAAAACAACTCACGATCTCGAGGTAGATCAACTTTGTACTCGATAATTCATAATCAATATAAACAAGAACATGACATAGGATTTTACCTCCATCAAGAGGTCCTAAACCTGGGTAAACATCGTCTCCCCTATTCCTGTACCATCCATCCAATATCCACAGCTAGGGACCACCTACCCCGAGGTATGTCGGTTTTCACACCAACATTTTTGCTTTCATTGAGAATTCCGCTGTGAGATCAAAAGAAGAATTGATGGCTCTCTGTAGATTTACAACAGTTTTTTCTGGATAGAGGATTTGTGTTCTTCATACCCATCTCCTCGAGCATCCCTTTGATGATCTCTTTGGTAGAATTGTGCAGAATTGAATCTAAAACAATCCTACAAAATTTCGTCGTGTTCTGATGGAGGAATCTCCAGAAATCTTCGATATAATGGACCCGTGTCGAATGTGGATAGGAATGCGGTCAGCTCAAGCGATCGTTGGAAAATCCCATTGTTCATCGGCTACGTAATTCCCATATCGATCACTCCTCAAACTTTCAGCTCGATCTGACTGTCCAAACTTGAGGAAAGGTCCGATGAGTACAATAAGTGTTGGATATGTTTTCTATGCAAAAATGAATCCGGCCCAAGTTCATCTTTTTAATCAACGGGTTCTCGAACGTCCTTTTTGAAGGAAATTTCTGCATCGCCTCGGCGAGCCGACCAAGAACTAGGCAATGCGAGGGCCAAATAATCATTAAGAGAACCTCGCCACCACAAGGATATCACGCGCGGTCACTTCATCAAGCTGGTATTGACCGCGTCATAAATTCCTACTTGTGCGGCATCGCCATGCCGTTGCTTTTTCAAGATGATGTCCACCATACTGACCTCCTTCGACACGTCGGCCGGCATGGGGGCTTTGGTGCCACCTTGCCGACCTACTTAGCCATCTCTCCAGCAACCTACTCAGGGGACATCGACGTCACCAGCCGACCAGCTTCGTCACATCGCCTGGACTAGGAGCTTAACCTTACCACATCGACAATGATGCGTCGCCACTTCATCAAGCGGAGCTCCTCGCTCGGTCACCTCAGGACTGCCTTGGGGGCTGGGGCCTCGACCCACCTCACGCTCGTCCCATGTCATCAACACCGAGCACATTAACAAGCTAAATTGCTTCCATGTTCAACTTTTTTGAATTTTTAGTTTTTGCTTGTTCAACGAAACACTATGTTTTTGTCTTAAAACAAAGGTTTGTTTGTTAAAACCATTGTTTGTTTAAAAACAACATCCTTTACCCAACTAAACTGAGGGCTCTTAAATTTATATGAGTCGTTTTACAGTAAATGTATTTTCTTCTTAGTCATTGCAAATTATTTTTCTACTACTCATTTTCCCGATGCGAATGTGTGGTCAATAGCCGGGTAGCTTGGTTTCTTTCTAGATCCGCTTGAGTTTAGTTCGCTAAACAGGCCTCGGAGAAATAAACAGGCCTTGGAGAAGCATTCTGCCTTCTAGATATGGAGGTTGAAGCCGAAGGCTGACCCGCTTGAAGTTTGGAGATCGGATGTATCATGTTAAAGCACGACCGAAGCACATAATAATTTTAAGATCAATTTTCGGATTGGGACCAAGAAACATGATTTAGTTCGGATGTAAAGTTTTTGCTACAGTTTTTTGGCTTTCCGAGCTTATGACACCCTTAACCTATTTTTATGTTTTTCTTTCAGGAGGCATGACATCCTCTTGTTTGAGGTGTTCTGTGTGGTGGTTATGCTCGAGAAATATTTTTTGACACACAGTTCAGCCTCTTCCCTACGGAGCTACACCTCAGCATTGTCAAAAAACTCAATGGATGAACTAGTTTCCGAGGAGATATGATCCAAGGGTCGGCCATCTTGCCCAAACCCAAGTCTCGATGGCTACTGGTTATACAGCTCGTCAGAAAATAAATTACACCAATCGAAAAAAAAATCCACAAAAATCAGCCCACGACCGAGGTGGTGCAGGTGCACCACCTCGGAAGCAGTCACACATAAAGCTCACATGCAAGTAGTTGGCTCCATAGAGGGCAAATCTAGCTTTGGAGCTCGGCTGCAAAAAGATACCTCACATGCAGTCCTGCGTTGGAGCTCGGATGCAAGAGGACATC
>CBQS011452534.1:0-16499 GCA_900070015.1 Hordeum bulbosum | reverse complement strand
CAAAAAGCTATTTTTCATATACTTAAGAGAATAGAAGTGGTTCCTTTTCTTTCTATACGAAATTCAGACGATTTCGTTTGTGTTCATGTTGGCATAGGAGAACTACTAACTTCCGCCATCTGCATTAGTTACGTTAGCGTAGGTAGGCGGTTCTCATGCCAAAGGGGAAGATCTCGCTCAGCCAAGTGCACAACCTGAGTAAGTACACTTATCGAGGAGTGATAGGGCAGCAGAGTTTGAGGCAAAAAAAAGATTTGGGTGGCTATGGGTGATATGGGGAATCTAACAATTAATTGACAATGATTTCACCGTGATGTGCATTGGTAGCTTCAAGACGAAGGCATTTTCCATATGTAAGCCACAATTTCAGTATCTTATTCTTCTGAACCAGGAAAAGCGTTCTGGTAAGGAGGATGAAAGAAGAGTACGAAAAAGGAAGTCAAAAGTAGTAGTCTTTAACAAGGCTTTCCTTCATCAGCGTAAATATCTAAAGTAGAGGCTTTGGTATAAACAGAAATCCCATAATAGAGGGATCGATCATCACATTCTGCTTTGTTAAGAAAGAAGGATAACCTAGATAGATAAAGGTGGAATGGACTACGTGCAATCCCATCCATGGAAATATTTTATTTACTGTAGAAATATGTATGATGTGCTGCTAGGAAATCCGCCATCGCTTGCCCTCTAATGGCCTTCTGCGGCGCATACACAATGTCGAACTCAGTAAGGATGATGGCCCCATCTTGCCAATCTTCCTGTAAGCATTGGTCTTGTCATGAGATATTTAAGTGGGTGAACTTTGGAGATGAGGGTGACCCGATGTGCTATCATGTAGTGCCGTAGCTTCTTGACAGCGAACACCAGTGCAAGGCAATGTTTTTCGATAGGAGAGTACGCATGTTCAGCTCCTACGAGCACACGACTGAGGTAATAGAGGGCATTCTCTTTCCCGTTTTCATTTTCTTGTGCCAATAGAGCCCTAAGAGATTCATCCAAGGCCGTGGTGTAGAGTATAAGCTCCTTCCCTGGTATCGGCGCAGCCAGGACTGGCGGATTGAGGAGATAGCTTTTGATGCCATCTAGGGCTTGTTGGCAGTTTTCATCCCAAAAGAATGGAATGTCTTTTTTTGTTTTTCTTGTAAAAGGTTGGATTCTTCCTGCAAAATTGGCTATGAATCGCCTGATGTATGCCAGGCGCCCTTGAAGCGAACGCAGCTCCTTAAGGTTTTGAGGAGGAGGCATTTCGAGTATGGCCTTGATTTTACTCGGGTCGATTTCTATTCCCCGATGTCGAATGACAAACCCTAGGAATTTGCCTGACGAGACCATGAAGGCGCACTTCAACGGGTTTAACTTGAGTGCATGTTGCCTTAGGCGGTCGAATACGATTCTGAGATGTTGAAGATGTTCTTCATAGGATACCGCCTTTACAACGAGATCATCTACATAGCACTCGACAATCTTATGTATTATCTCATCGAAGATCTTAGTCATGGCGCGTTGATATGTAGCACCGGCGTTTTTGAGACCTTTGGGCATAACCTTGTAACAATATATGCCTATTGGAGTGCGAAAGGCTGTGCTTTATCAAGGCAAGCTTCTCTTTCTTTCGCCAATGAAGTTCATATAAGTGTGTGTATAGAAAGCCTTCTTTTCACAACCATGCACAAACCAAAGTGCTGCTGAAACGTGAAATCCATGCACCAACAAGTTCCAGTTCATAAGCAATGAAAAAGCAGAGTATATGGGAGGATAGTGGCTAAACTGTTCACTTGAGGAGAGTGGGAAGTGACTAGTCCGATAGGAGAAGAGCGGAAGTGCGATCTTTCGATCCAATCTACGTCGACTAAAATCCATGTCTCATGGCACGAGGGCCATTGCGAGTTGATGTTGTTGCTTTACCGTCACAGTCTGTCCTCAAGAGAGGCATCCATTCCTGGCCAGACAAAGTTCCTATTAGTTCTCTTATAGGAAGCTAGTATACCTGAATGGCCTCCGGTAGCTGTCCCATGCAGTTCTTGCGCTATCCTGGCTCTTGCATTTCCAGCGGTCCCCACATAAAGCCTCCCTTTTTTCCTTAATACCCCTTCCTCCTCTTCCCAACCATCTTGTCCTCCTCTCGCTTCACTAATGCTCTTCTTAACTTCTTCAGCTAATTTTTCTCCTTCGTAGCTTTGTTCCACTTCACCCTATCAAACTTGACCTCGATATAGGTTGCTTTTTGATGACTAGTTAATAGAATAGACGGTATCTATTATTTTCTACCTCCTCTACCTAGATCTCCTTTTCCTAAGGAGGGAGAGAAGACGGTTCTCCGGGACGGAAGACATCTCTCACTCGTACATATATGGATGGGTCCTCATCAAGGGATGAAACTGAGCAGCAGAGATTGCTAAAATAGCAAAGGGGATCCAGATTATTTCAGAACTCCAACTGAATGATGCTATACTCGAATCTGATTCTGCTGCAGCTTGACAAGGACCTGTGAAAATGCTGATATCTCGAATCCCTATCTTATTAAAATGGGGTAGCTTTACTGAAGTACTGCAAGAAAAGTATGGAAAAAAGCATAGGAAGAGATGAAACACTAGCATCTCCACTTGGCCCTTCAAGCATAATCACTGACACCCTACTCGGATTACTGAAGGCAACCTATTTGAAATTCAATACCGGCCTACTCAATCCTTTCCCTTTTTCTCTTTTTAATAACTCGTTATTTAGAGATAGTGGTTGAGCAGTGAGAAGTGCACCGGAAGTGTACTTCGAGCGAAGGGGAAGCTACACGGAGCATCTCTTTCTTACCCTTCGGGTGGTCACAGGGAAGCTCTCTAATAGATCACTTAAGACAAAGGGAATTAACTACAGCACAGGACTTAAACTTCATAATACTTCCCATTTTAAGGAAGAAGAGCATAATGAACCCGGCAACTCTTGGATAAGACTCGCAAGCGGATACCTTCGTTCGGTCATTTAGCACGAACTTCACTGCCGGTACAGGAATGCTTTCTATTTGGGTAATGAAGACAATGCACGCAGGGATCTTTTTAGCCAAATGATAGACCTCTATAAGGATCAAGTGGCTTCAGGAGCTCTAGTGAATTCCCAGCAAGTTATCCCAGATAAAAGAATCATTAACATTGGCTGGGCCATCTTTCCAAGTTGTAAAACTTCAGTTAGATGCTTACTCTTCGCCCTGTGCCTCTAGAGCTGCTGCCGGTGGTATAGTCTGAGATTGCCGTGGAGATCAAAGGATCTATGTATAACCTTGGTTCAAGGTCTGCCTTATGTGCTGAATTATGGGCAGGGACTGAAACAGCTTTGGGAGCTAGGCTACCAAGAAAAGAGGTGTTTCAACAGCCTTTAATACTTGATTTTGGTTTGATTGCAGCAATGCAAGACAAACAATTGCTTTGGACCTTTCTTCCATTCTTTGTATTTCCTTATTCAGTCTTACATAGAGAAGGAAAGGAAAGGGGTAGTGAGTGGTCTATAACAATAAAAGCGTCGGAAAAGGGGATGTGACCATGAAGAGGTTGGGCTGGTTTTAAGCTGCCCTTAGACCGATTCTCTCTTTCGGTAGCAGACACCGAGGCTAGGAAACCTTATTCGATACGATAGGACAGGTAAACAAAGCAAGGCCTGGGTCGAGAGCCAATTTCATATTCTCCGGTTCCATTCCTGATCGAACTCCCTTCCTGTCATCGTATCTTGTGTAAGAATCGCTTTCAGGCTTCTTATCGCTTTCCCATCAGTGGCAGTTTTGTATCCCGTCCCTACCGATAGTAACTGATCAACTTACTGTTGGAGTTCTTAAGCATATCTTTTTCCATTATTAGTTCTATCTTCCGAGTGGACTAAGGCATCAATCTGAACGATAAGCCCTATCGCTTGGTAATAAATGCTTCCCTAGCAGCTTGCCGGAGAAAAACGAAGCCTTATAAATTGTAAATGAATCCCTAAAAGCGGATAAAGGCTTAAACCTATTCATCTATCCTATCCCTCGCTTGACTCTTCTCGGAAAAGGTTCTCGTTCCCACGAATCTGGATCTGCCTCCTGGCATTGATAGCGATTGATCGAATTCCTACTCTGAGAAGCTTTTCAGTTTTCCTTTCTCTCCAAGAATTTCAATAGGAGAAGATGCTGGTCTAGCTTTTACTTCGGCGCCTACTTCCTTACTTCTCCTTGCTACTCCTTGAGTACTCTGACTCGGCGGCAGACTTTCCTATTACGTTACGTCATCTGGTTTTCTATGACAATGGGAAGTGGACTCAGGGGCTGGCTCTACGACTAACCTCCTAACCAATCTGTCACATCATAGAAGGATGCCTAGCTGAGACAACGCTTGTGCACGACTCACTCACCGAGCTTTCCATCAATCTTGCGTGGCAGCAATAAGCGGAGCGACGAGATCTTCTTCTACTGAATTTCATTTCTTTTTGCATCATAAAATCCGTAATTCGAACGAAGTCTGTGTGACCGGCTGAGTTGGATTCCTCTCGTCGAACTGGGACATTTCCCGAGATTAGAACTCCCCAGTCCTTAGATTCGGGAATAAGGAAATTCGATGATACACGACGATATAAAAAAAAATGACTACTCAACAAAAATAGATAATTTTTAAGTGCAGATTTTCAGTCCAATTAGTCTATTTCGTTTCGAGAAAAAAGCCGATGTTGATACCTTTTTGATCTTTTTTTCCAGTCTACAATACAAATCTTGTTGCGAAGCACACTTCGCGATCATATGATACGGGCAAAGCAAAGAATGCGGTGGTACAAAGACGAAGCGGAGGAGACTTTCGACCAAACAAAACCTCTTGGTTTACTAGTTGGCAGCATGGATTGCTATTCGTTCGACTACCACTAGTCTGCTTAAGTTGACGGATAAGACGGATGACTATCGGCATTGCTGTCGTCATGACACAGCCTCTTTCACTTCTCGTAGAAGAAGGATGGAATAAAAAATGGTTGAATGAACCAGCCTAAGTGGGTTCAATTCTAAAGGATAATCATAGTCTTTGTTGCCTCGGTTGTCTACCGCTCCGTGGGTTGCTAGATTGGGCAGGAAAAAAGGAGTTATCAAGGAGTATGGGTGGTCCGTTTTTGCATCAGTTACCTTGGTTCGTAAGTACCCCTATTTCTATCTATACCTCGTACCCTTTCTTGTAGTAGTCAGTCTACGTTCTAATCCCTTTTGAAAGAGCTAGAGGAAGTAATGGGATATTTTAAGCCCACGCTAAATCCTTTAACCCTTTTGCTATTGTGCTCAGTCCCTTTTGCAAACTCTGTATCCTGTCTCCACAAGCCTATAGCCCTCGTTTGAGCAAGATGCGTTCGGTTCGCGCCATTGACTACATCATATTCATATAGAAGGAGTCGAGAAAGAATCAATCACAAGCGGTCTTTACTGAAGGAAACCCCCAATCTGCGGAATTCGACTCGAATAGTTCGGTCGAGCACTGGGCTCCTTGCCCTTAATGCTTATACTTATGCTGGGGCCCACGATGAACGGCGCGTCAACGAGTCCTTCCAAACTACGCCACGGACCGGGCGTGGGGCTGTGGTGGGGCCCACTCTGAAGGGGGCCAGCCGGCCTACTACTGAAGGGGGCCAGCCGGCCTGCTGATACCCTTTGGGGGTTCACGTGCTGTTAAAAGAGCGACTGATTGATACCTTCCCTGCCTTACCTATTTCTTCTTGCCTGCTTCTACCGGGGTTCATAGAACCAAGGTGGTGCTACACTCTCGTCTTGAATGGAACTTTCTCTAACAGCATTCCCGGGTGTGATCTACCAAATAGAGCCCCTCTTCCTGCCCACGGAACAAATAAAGCAAGCCGTTGCTGGCAAAAGAGTAGGCTTTTCTCAACCGGAGGGTAAGGTTTACTAATCATGCGAGGGCTGCACCCACAGTTGACTTTACTTTTATTGCCATATCGCTTTATGCCACGATCTGTGATGTGGCCATTCTACATATGGATTTCTCCTACCTTTTCCCCTGCATCATAGGGTCTCTCTGACTCCGTTTCTCTATTTCTTCTTTGGAATTGGGGGCTCTGGTCGGGGACGAACTTCGATCTTTTCTGCCTTTTTTTAGGATAAAGCGCTTGCTGCGCCTTTAACAGCTTCTGTTGGGGGAGAGACAGAAGCATCTGCCGGCTATTCATATCAATAGATTCTTTTTGCAAAAGATGAAGGTCCTGGAGTGCCTATATTCACAAGGAAAAGAGGCGAGAAGTATTTGTGGGACTTCAGACGCCCTGTATCTACCTGACCTAGCTTTATTGCTTTAAACTACTGCAGGGAGGAGGGAACTACTAGTGCTGGTATGTATTATGAGCATTGAACGCTGCACAGAAAGTAAAGGGAAGGCGTTTTCAACATGCAGTTTAGGCAAAAGAAAAGTAGCGGAGGAAATGGATTGGATATGTGATCTACCGGAAATATGTTAATAATAAAAAGAAAAATAAAGAGGATCCTGTCTAAATCCATCCCCGATTCACTAATTTCTGGCGCATAAAAACAGAGTCAGATTCTCCGAGAAAACCACCTGCAAAAGCTCTGCCACGATTCCTTGTCTAATAATAAAGGCATTGGGATGAAGCGGTAAGTGGCACACATGACCTACCATCCGCGGGAATCTACTAACCACAAGGGCGTTAAGAGAACTCTTACTGGACTGGAAAGGGCTAGTGCACGTCGAATTTTAGAAAATGTTACCTGAGAGTGCTTATGGCTCACCTTCCTGCTTCCTATATTTTCCCGGATTCCACTAATAAGAAGCGCCCTCTTGCGGGAGAAAGTCGCCCATCATATCTATAGTATAGAAGAAGACCCCCAATCCTGCGGTGCCATCCACGTCGCGCGCTTGATTCCTTTCTGTTCAAAACCATATCCTTTCTTTGCCTATTAGACTACCAATTATATCTGTGATTTCGCTCTGGTCACTAGTATTTGTATTATCGAATATCTCCTTTTCACTACTAGTGTACGATTCTATGTGAGTTGTATGATCAATGAAGTAATTGTTTGTATTGTATTCTGATTGCATTTCTCGGATGAAATATTTCTCAAAGTCAAGAAGTTTCTAATATCATTCATATTATAGCTATCTTTAGTCCCTATGTAAAAATAAGTAGAATATTGTACTAGTAAAATGAAATTGAGAATCATTATTTCTTTTTTCTTTATCTTTTTTGTTTCGGGATTATGTCGAATGATGTCAATACCAATACCCGTGTTGTGGCGTAAGCCACCTCTAGCGTTGTTGCTGGCTAGAGAAAGACACCCCTTTATGTATATAGCCAGTATTTAACCAGACCTATAAATGATGGCCGTTGATCGGTCCCTCTTTTTCAAGCTTATCTTTATAGACGGCTGGGTGTGGGGGGTACCTTTCTTTAGAACAAGTATTCGTGATACCGGTTTCCCTCCCTCGGTCTACAGTCAACTACTGGGCTGCGGATTCAGGGACAAGCAAACTGTGATGACAGTACCTGGAACCCGAAAAGGGTGACCCCCTTAGGGTCAAGTAGTTCTCTTGTCTGATAAGATCTATGGGTTTCATAGGATCATTAGACGCCCGAGCGAGTAGGCATCGCATCTTATATCTCCTGTATGATAGATAGTATATAAGAGTTATTGAAACTAACATACTATATAGCGTCTTTCAAGTATACTATCTCCCCACTAACGACTATCTTTTTCAAGCGTAGAGCGAAGTCGATGAATGATATACTTCTTTTAGCTGAATCATTGACTCTGATCGGAACCTGGCGACCCCGAAGGGAGAACAAGTTCAAAGAAAGAGATGTCCGAATGGTTAATAGCACGAGCTCTGCCCCATCTATTGAATCATTCAAACTGGAGAGTCAAGTATATTAAACATAGGGTATAAGTATCATAACCTATACTCTATTAAGAAATATTTCCCATGAAGACTTTCAAAGCGGGGAATAATCTTCATTCCTAAGACAAGGGCCCTCCGCTTTTTGGGGCATGGGGAAAGAGGAATACCAATTAGAAACCTGTTTCTCAAATAGATTATCCCTTGATTACAAATACATTCTAGATATAAACTGAAAAATAAAGGCTTCGGGAAAGGTGGATTCGTTTAACGAGGGCCTGCCTCCCTTCAGATGAGACCCCGGCGGAGTTCCATTGGAGGACTCAAAACCCAAGAAAATGCATTCTAGGTCGATTTTATTTAGAACAATGGCATTGGATTTCTCGGTCATCCAGATTTCTTGGTCATCTTGATCGGATCGGTATTCTTTCTCACAGCCATACCTTAAGTAAAAGACTGACTCTTCTAGTTGAGTTGAAACCTGAAAACCAAATTGGAAGTCTATGTCGTCCAAGAGCACAAATGGGTAACAGCCAGAATAAATGGAGAATCACGTACCCGCAAAAATGTCTTAACTGAAATTTATACCACAGGAAGCCTTGCTGATGCCACCTCTTGTGATGTGAATAATCCTATCAAACACATCAGGATGTCCATAGTGAAAACGTACCCTGCCCAGAAAACCAAGTATGTAAGATATACAACTGTCATGCGGGCTGGCGCAAGAAGGCCACCAAGGAGGGGGGCCACGGCAGCAGCTTAAAGGGATAAGTATTCCTAGTTATCTTTTAGCAAGTTTCAATCTCTTAGAGATATTTCTTGATTCTCAAGTTAGTTTATTTCCTACAGTTTGTTAGTTTGGCTTAGCCCCCAAGTTGTACGCAGGCTATATAATGCCTAGCACTATCAATCAATAAAGCAAGCAAGATGATTTCCTCGGACGCGGCCCGCAACGTCGTCGGCATCATCGGCAATGTCATCTCCTTCGGCCTCTTCCTCTCCCCTGTGTAAGCCGCCGCCTATAGGCGAAGGGACGAAAGCCCATTAGACCTGATGGGAAAAAGTATGCAAAAAGTACGTTAAGGTTACGAAGTCACTTAGCCTCGGCTCGGCTAAGGTTATGAAATTACAGAGTTGGTTTTTTTTAAGTAATACTAAGGAACTGGAAAAACAGTTCGGAAAAGGAGAAAAGCTAAGGTTACAGAAAAACTTATCCGTCTACAAAGGGAAAGGCGTCGGTACGGAGTCACGTCAGCTGTGGATATAGACTAGGCTAAGGAACTTTTTCTTAAAGTATTTACCGAGACTACACTAAGGAAGAAGTCAGCGAAAGTGAGCTCGTAACTAAGAAAGCCGGTATCAGAAACGAAGCCCTTCCAAAATCAAAAGCAAAGAAGTCAAGGAACGAAGCTGCTTCTCTAATAGCCCCGTTGAATAGGAGGGCGAAGGCTTTTTCGAACTTTTTTATAGAGGGGGGCTTCGACCTTCTTAGGAAGAGCCGTACGAGGCTGCTCACGTACGGTTCGGGAGCCGAGCCACTGCGCAGGGGCTTAGGTCAACACTTATATATTAGCCAGTCATCAATTGGAAGCGGGTAATATGGTGAGAAATTGCGATTGCTCCAAACCTTCTAAAAGCGGCTTCTTGCGACCTGCCCAGAATGCTCATACATACCTTCGGTTCCAAGAGCTTGTTCGCACAGCGGCGAATAAAGATCGGGTTGAAGGGGGCAGTCAGCTGGCTGCTTCTTGGCCACGCCCCCCTGCTTATAGACACGAGATATTGGATCTCAATTCCAAAGTAGGAAATAGCATACCATTAGCTGATATACGTATGGGAACATGGGTACATGATATTGAATGTCATCCAGGTCAAGGCGCAAAGCTGGCTCGGGCCGCAGGAACTTATGCTAAAATAATTAAGGAGCCAGCCCCACAATGTCTTGTGCGGCTACCATCGGGTGTTGAAAAACTCATAGATTCCCGATGCCAAGCTACTATTGGTATAGTTTCCAATCCCAACCATGGTGCACGTAAGCTTAGAAAAGCAGGACAAAGCCGGTGGTTAGGCAGACGCCCCATTGTTCGTGGTGTTGCAATGAATCCAGTGGATCATCCTCATGGAGGAGGTGAGGGGCGCACGAAAGGAGGTAGACCTTCGGTGTCACCTTGGGGGAAGCCCACCAAAGCAGGATTTCGGGCAGTAGTGGGGGTGGGGAAACGCAGAATTTAGTTCATGCCACGACGATCTATATGGAAGGGAAGTTTTGTTGATGCTTTCCTGTTTAGAATAAAGAAGAACAGAGAAAGTCTGATGAGCAGGAAAATTTGGTCACGTAGATCTTCTATTTCGCCGGAATTCGTTGATTGCTCCGTACTCATTTACAATGGAAAAACTCCTGTTCGTTGTAAGATCACTGAAGGAAAGGTTGGTCATAAATTTGGAGAGTTTGCTTTTACACGGAGACGAAGACCCTATCGAACAAATAGAGGAAAGGGGAAAAAGTAAAGTCTAAGCGACATATGGATCAATAAGGAAATCCAATTTCGGTAATCCGAATCCCATATAGGTCTTTTCTTCATACTCGACCAGCCCTAGGTTGGGGATAATGATTTTTTCGAATCTTGTTGGGAGATGCTTCGCTCCGAGTCCGACTGGGACGGAATGGGGGACCCAGGCCCTTCAATGCCTCCCTCCGGATCCACTAACTCGGAAGAGCTATTCAAAGCTTTTCTGGCTGACTGTGAGGACGCCTCTGCATCCCGGGAGCAGACCGCTCCCCCGGAAGCTGTGGTCAGTCAAGAGCGGCATCCGAATCCCGCTCCAATGCCTGGAGTGGCAGCGGAAGCAGAACAGAACCCTCCTTCTTTTGATTGGGAGGGACGACCTCTCTCTCTTTGAGAGGAAAGTTCTCTACAAAAGGCCCGCGCCTGTCACGCCCAGATTCTGGACACATTGCGTGATATTACTCTGAAGAATGGAGAGGAGCTCCGTGAAGAAGACTATCGCACCATGCTTGATTTCATGTTGAGCCGACTCCAGTCCGACGTCAATCCCCGGGCGCTGAAGGAGCTCCTGAACAGACTCCAAAACGGTCGGGCACGATCTCAAACTTCTAGGGCGGCAAGGAGATTCCTCGACGAGGACTAGTGAGGCTATAGTACTTACTATGCATGGGACTACAAAGGTGAAAAGACAGGATGTATTCCGACGAAATGCCTTGGATTCTAGGAGGACTATAATGAGGAGCATGACAATTCCAAACGGAAGCAGAAGGTGCTTTTCGTCCGGAGCGGGGGGACCGCCTGAGAATTACAAAGAAACCTTTAAAAGGTGGATTTTGTGCTCAGAATATAGGGATTTCCCTGGCTTAAAAAGCAATATAGACAAACTTATTGCATTCCTTTCACCTTCCGAGATCCTATTCATGGTGCACACCTTTCCCCGGGACTTTCCTCTGCTCGAGATCTTGGAACCACGGGATATCCGCGAAATAATCGCTCACTCGCACAAGCAGTGGAAGCCACCCAAAAAGGGGGGCTAGTAATTAGTTTTTTTTGGTAGGTTTGTTTTGTTTTGTTTCTCGAATTGGTAGGTTTCTCGAAGTAGTTTTAGTAGGTTTCTCAGGAAATAGAGATACCGAGGCCCACCAACCTACTACTTGTTGGTTTGGTGGGGAAAGAAGAGCGGGAACGAGGGCTTCTTTCACTGTTTCCCTAAGTTCAAAAGTGAATGTGGAAACGCTGTCTATGGTCTGGTTATAGCATCCCCTTTCTCAATTCCTTTCTGGTCAATAAGGATGGTTATAGCCAGCTTAGAAGGGAATTCTAAATGTAAGAAGTTGCTGGATGGTTTGCTCCAATGAAGAGGTACACCTAGGTAGGAGGGAGGGAGCTTTCCCACTTTGCAGACGAGTAGTTCTGCCGCTCCGCGTTGGATAGGAAAGGGGTGGAGAAGGTTCATTTATCAGGAATCTACTTGTTGCATAATGCACATGCCACAAACGATAAAGTGGAAGCACACTCAGATGAAGAGGATGGTGAATTGATCAATAATCCCATGTCTTTTTTTGCTGAGAAATCTTGGATCAAGACATACAAGGCAGCATTGGTCAAACATAGGACTACCTAGGCTAGGTCATTCATTGCTTGGTCCGCTATATTCGTTTTGTCTTCTAGTTCTCCACAGGGACTTCCTACTACTCCGCCGAATCTCTCATCTGAGAAAGTAGGTCACCTGGGTCGGGTAAAGCAGCGTAGATAAGGCTGGAGTTTATGAACAAGTTGATGTCTACTAGGGCATTGACCGTACAAGCAGGTAAGTATAGGGCTCGGCTAGGAATTCGTTTATGCTTATATTTATAAGCTTTCTTCTCACTAGGTAGGGCGGGCAGTTGGTCTTATTGCCCTGCATCATATGAGAAGGAGTTCTTCCACGAAATAGAGGTCGTCTATGGTCTTTGTGGCATTGATGGATAGTACTGGTCTGTTGTCAACAAATAGACTGGCTAGGTCACAGTCTGCTAAGTCTACTAGTGGGATATGAATATGCATTAGTAGTAGTTATTGCTGCCGGATTGGTATTAACAGTTGGTCAAGTCTAACGTAACGTTTTTTAAGTAGAAGGATAGGGCATTAATTACCTGGGGTCGATAGGTACACCTTTATAATAAATTATTAGCACAAAGCTCTCATCTCACTTTTCATAGGTAGGCGAAAACTCTATAGTGATAGTGTAGTGTATATTGGCTTGGATTCTTTCTATTGTTATGGGAAAGGCATATCCCCACCCAGTTCTTCTTCGTCTTAATTAATAACTCCTTCCTGAACTTCAAAGTACGATAGAAACTTACTTATATCTCGTAGGAAAACTAGAGAATGAGCCATCTCCATCTCGTAGAGAAACTAGAGAGGTGCTGGGCGCAGCTGAAAGGAAATCCAAGAAGAGTCCATGAAAGGCTAGCACGATTAGGATCCTTTGTAGGGTTTATCTCGGAAGAGAAGGCTATGAAGCGAACATCTCTTCTTTGGGAGAGAGGGGAAGATCTATGCAGGACACTTAACCCGTGCCGGAGGACTGCACACAGCTGGTACAACCTCGTGTGGTACATTTTACATGTTCTTACAAGTCCGATGGTACAGTTGACCTAGTATCGAATTATTATAGATTCCGTTGGCAGCCATTGCCCCCCTGCATGTCGTCTGACACGACCGAAACGAAACTTTACACCCCCTAGCAGCCCCCTGTCGGCATCGAAAACGGAGGGAAGTGCGCGTGCTGATGTTTAATCATGCGATGCCAATGATGTAAGCGCGGGCCCGCAGGTGCAGACAGGTTCGTCGGGGGCAAGCTTCAGAGGTGGGGGGTACGATTGTGGAAGATTGCGTGGAGGCAGGGGTTGGAGATGTGATGCAAGGGTGCGGGGAATTGGGTGGAAGGACAGTCGTTAATGTGGAGTCAGGACGGGCGTGAGGCAAGAAGTGGAGGGAAGTGGGATCTAGATTAGAAGAGATAAATACGATATTCCTGATACCCGCGGACGATCCCTAGCCTAGCTTGGCAATCCCTTGAAAATGCAATGCATTTTCCCTTGAGATGAAATTTCTTTTTCGGTGGCAACTCAAAAAAAAAAAAACTCTCAAATCAACTCACGCATATTCCCTTGCTTCTGTTAACTACGCATATCTCCTGTTTCTATACTTGCTAGCTAGCAACCTCTTATCACACAGAAAGCGTGACATGAATGCATACCCCCGTGTATACAACTCCTTACTATCTCTAATATACCGTTGCTTGTTCGGCGCATAGACCTATTATTATTATCGGTCAGGCTTTCCTTTTGGCAGGTGATTACTATATATAATATAGCGGGCTTTCCCTTATCCGTTCGCTTAGGTATCTGACTGTGTAGCGTAGTTCGCCGATTCCCGGGGCCGGCACGGCACAACCGGATCCCCATCCTTAGCCAAAGTCCGTACTTTACCCCGTTCCTGATCCCCAATGCCAGGGTTGAATAGTAGCCAGCCATGAGATCTATACTTTATCCATTGGTCAAGTAGCATAATTGTTTACCTGGTCTTTCTTCTTGGATAGATATGGCCCTACCTTCCTCTTGAGGAATCCGTTCATGATGCCCTGGCTACACTGACTGGACTATGCTGTGCGCTTTCGAGAAGATTCACACTACCGGCGAAAGGAAGCGGATAAGCTTATCACGAACGGCGCATCCTAGGACAGATAAATATGTATCATCCCTTTTGGAGATGACTACACTACCGGGGAAAGAATCCATAAAATACTAGTGTGTTCAATTGGAAGATCATAAGTAGGACGGATAATATCCAAAGACACCAGTCCATCCAATTCCCTAAACTTCAATCAAATCAAGAAGAAACTAAAGAAACCGCGGAAGAAAAGCAATGGTTGTTCGGGGATAGGTCCCGCAATGAAAGTATTAATAAATCTAAAGTAGATTGGCAAGAAAGAGCAGTTGGTCATCTCGGAAAGATAGATAAAGCTAAATCTAGGAAAGCAAGCTAGGAAACCCTAGATAGGAGCAATCCGTTCCACCACTCCTGAGAATTTAGGGCATAATCACCCGCGGAGCAACTGGGGTACTCAACACTGTAGTAGTACAATCGGTTGTCTTTCTCTAGCCAATAACACGGCAAGAGGTGGACGGCAATTAAGTTGAGGGTAATGACAACAAACTAAATCCCAACACTTAATGCAAACGGCTCTGAATGGTCTAAAGATACGAATTATTCGACCGAGATGGGTTTACCTCACTCGTTTGTAGAAACACTTTCGAAAGAACAGACAAGATCCACCAGATAAAAAATTGGTACGCCACGCACGGCTGCTCCGGCGAGCGACGGGGGCACGGGCGCGGTGTTTCTCGCAGTTGCTCGATGGCTAGGGGAACGGATAAATCCCCTTTCGAAATGACTTGATTATCCCTCGACTAGGAAACAAGAGTACTCTTGACCATAGGAAAGAAGCTAACTCTGAAAAAGAGAAATGGAATCATCGAGATAGGAGCTAGTTCCTGGATTGAGAGAGTTCTGCCCAATGCCTAAATTGGATGGTGGATCTTCAGCTTTAGCGAGTTCACTCGTAGAAATGTCCGTTTGATTGCTCCTCGGGTGCTTCCTTCTTTCAAATCTAGATTTCCTAGAATCATACCTTCGTCCATTCTTGGCAAGCCTTCTTCTCTGATGGTATAGATGAAGACACCGGATCCCCATCCTTAGCCAAACCTTCAATTCAAGCTAGGGCAACAAAGGTTTCATCAGAAAGGGATGGATGGCCTCCACTCACAGATCCACTTTCTTTCGGGGCCATCAATAGAATAGTTCTGTTCTTTAGCCGACGTTTTTCCTTGCCGTCTATATCCGAGCGGTTCCCTTTGGCATATTTCACTTGCTTTGCTACTACGGTACCCGCATTCTTGAAAGAAAAAGGGATGGATAGTTGCCCTTAGGAGACAGATGGTGCCCATTTATCCATAGAATAGGTTCAAGAAGATGAGACGCATTGATGTTAATGAACTTGAGGTTGAAGTTCTAGTAAGCTTAAGCATAGGTTTAGGTGCACAAGTGGTATACCAAAATACTCGTTTAACTACTCCGCAATGGGACACCCTTCTCAAGGTGGGTCCCCTTTCGTACGACCTATTCTCTCTCTCTGAAAGTAGCAATAGAAGAAGGATAGCTTCATGAGTTCGTTCTGACTCCTAGTTCGAAAGCTTTTCCTTCTGCTTGGGAACGATCTTATCCCGAGTCCTCTGTGGAGTGAAGGAAGTGATGCCAATTCTACCGGGTCCGGTACCCACTTAACAACGGATTCCATTTCTCTTGACCGATGGCGTTCTCCCACTGACTTGCTAAGGAAGAGGCTAGTTCGCGTGGACGCTGCCCTACGTGGTGTTGCTCGTTTTTAATGACTCTGAAAATAGTTTACTAATGAATTCCAAAGGATTTAGGTATTTGACTAGCAGTCATCTTCATCAGGTCTAGATATTGCTGTGAATAAGTGTTCTTTCGCTTGAACCTATGGATTGGCTTAAGCAAGCATGGTATCTTTGGACCAGACCTCGAACATCTGCTTCTATAGGAGTTCATGTCTGTCAACATAACTAGTTTGATCCCCCTTCCTAAAGTATACATACAGCTCTTTTCTATTCTGATAATAAGTAAAGTGTCCCTCCTCCACCAGTCGATGAGCCTGCCTGAGAATCTACGCACTAAAGCCATACTGCAGGATTGCCCCCCATCATTCCAGCTTTAACTGCCTATTCGGCTTCAGCAGTGGGTTTCCAAAGGCGCTCTTCCCAGATAAAAACGGTTTTTATTCTATCCACAGGGACTTTTGCTCCAACTAGATTGAGCACGAAATCCAAGGACCTTGAGTGACCACAAAGCCGAAGGGCGAGAGCAAACGGATCAATCACTAGAGACAGCTTTGTTTCTTGATAACAAAGATAGCCTGCCTTGACTTGAATTGAGATAAAGGAAGTATAGGTAGTACATTGATATCGCTCCGCATTGAATTGAGAAAAAGCATTACCGGATTGTGGAGGATCAATAGACTCTGCCGTCGATAGACAGAAAGACGCTTCAATTGCCCAAAAACTATAGACATTCATTAGCTAGA
>CBQS011452522.1:0-11574 GCA_900070015.1 Hordeum bulbosum | reverse complement strand
TCTTCCTCCTTTTCTAAAAAAACCCCAGTGCTAATCCTTCTTTTTTCAGGGACCGCTCCAGTCCTTATCTGTCGGTGAAATTAGACTCGGCCTGCGCAAGCCACTCACTCAGCTGGGACTCACCATACTAACTCAAGGCCCAGTCCTGCAATTGCGAATTTCTGAATTGCACATTGTGCTCAGGCAACCCGCCAAATCTGCAAACAAAAAGAAACCTGCCCCGCGCAAGCCAACCTTAGTCTCATCGCCCAAACAAAAAGGAAATTCCAAAGGCCATGCAAAATGGAGGCTTATAACAAATGTTGCCAGCCTTTTATCACTTTCTGTAGTGGACCTCAGGCTCAAGGTACCTCCCTCCCTCCTCTGTCAAATATTTTATGCTGACAATACTGTATTGCATTGCAGGCTAATCTTTTTTAATGCAACACCAAATAGGACTAGTTAGTTCCAAATAACACCATATTTTACAATTCTCCTTTCTTGTGTTATTTTTTATCTTTAGTCGGGGATTGCAATGCTTTCGTTCAACTTTGGCTATTTTCTGACAACATCACCACTTTAGAATTTATCACAACACCTTCTGTTTTCTTGCAAATATGTACATATCCTTAATACTACTTTTGACGGAAAACTTGTCATTTTCTTACCGTAGGATCCAAAAGCTGCTCTTGGCATCAAGGACTTTAAGATTGATTTATCTAAATCCGGGGCACTGCATCCAGTTCTTAATGTTCAAATACACCTGATACCTTTATTTGTACAAGCGTTAGAGATAGATGGCACGGAAAATGATACTTCATCACCATTTAACAAATTGGATTGGTGGGTGAGTGGACAATACTCTTCAGCTGTGGACACTTCTGACTGCAGCTCTTTCTTGCTTGAGGATATAGCACTCTCGTGTGAGCTTCATCAGAGGTAACCCCTCAAGGAGATGCTTTGCAAACACTCCCGACACTGTATGGTCATTTTAGTAGGAAAGTATCCATTGATGGGTAGTATCTCCGATGTTTTGATTGAGAAGTAGTAGCTGTTGGTGATTAACTGATTACTAGTTTCATCGCGTGGCTCCGCACAGAACTGATTGCTATTTGCTGTACCTTTTCAATGCTTACTGCAACCTAACCATAATGTACTCATATGAACCATATCAGTCACAGCTATAATTTTGGAAAACACCTTCTGTGATTCAACTTTTTCCACTAATACAACACATGGTAGATAAGGTGGTTTTGCCTATCCATAAGTTACTTTCTGCACCCCCAGAACTTATCGATAAGCCTCAAAGGAAATTGTATTTTCAGTCTACTTTTGTTCAATGAAGTTCAGGATATGAATTATTACAAGGCTAACAATCAGGGTCATATAACAATTGTTCTATGCCTATGTGAAGCTTAAATTGCTACCTTAGCTGTTATAATCGCATTTGTGGAACCCATTCGATTACAGAAACTGCATGTGTTGTAGCATTCGTTCTTGTGAAAGAACAATTTTTTTTGTTAAGAGTGTATATGTGTGGTAGTGTGATGTCGGTACCAGATTGAGTTGGCTTGCATTAGCTCATCTCCTGCACTCCTATATATTGGCCCATTCAGCCTCAATACATGTCATCCGCTTGAGTATTCTGCAGTTGTAACATTATTTATAACACTCTTTAGGGATAAAGGAATTAGAGTCAAGAATTTGGATCTGATGTCTGGTCCAATTGTTGTGAACCTGGAAGAAAAACTATTCGCCAAGAAGCCTTCTGCTTCTACTGTTGCTGATCAGAAGGATGAATCTACTGTGGATAATAAACCAGCTGCGAATTCTGAGGGGAGCAAGCTTTTGTCATTGAATAAGAAGATCGATTTGATTCCTGAAAAGGTTGTATTGATTTCCTGTAGTAACCACTGATGTTTACCATTTTTTATTATATATGGGCATTGTCTTTCTCCATACATAGTTCTATGCTTTCTAGCCTCTTCTTCTTTTAAAGTTATTAAACAAGACCCGCATAGGCCACCTTTGTCCACCAAATGGATGAGACCATAATATTCTTAGTTATATTCACTTAGCTCCGCAAAACACCAATATTTTTGTAGGCTAGATATAATTCGAATTCCTGATGAATGCACAACCAGGCTAAGATGTGTTAATTCTTTATGTTTTCAGTTACCAAACTACTGTTCTCCACCTGTAATATTTTAGCATGAAAAATCAATCCTCTGCCTCTTAATACATTTAACTATGACTGTTTGATTGAAAACATGCCAGTACTCTAAGAAGTGTCCAACACAAATATCATGAGCCGATATGATGTAACATGTAATACATGTACTTTAGTTCATAACAATTGTATACTCCAGGTGCAATTTCAAATATTTATTGTTGGCATCACCTCAGCAACTTCTACATTGCCATTTCAAATTGTTACATTTACAATTTTTTGAATGTAAGTTGGCTGCCGGATTACCATTCACTAAAATGTAGTTGTTCTTTGGAAGGTTAGCTTCAATATGTCCAAGCTAGATCTGAAGTTTTTGCCAAAGGACCATGACCTCTCGATGAACAACGAAATCGGTAGCATTTCTGTGAGACTTATGAAGTCACAGCCTCAGAACGAATTAGGGGTGGCTGCAACACACCTTTGGTTGGAAACTGACGTGACAGATATTCATGTATGTTTCCGTGTTCTCCTATGAGTGGTCTAGTTTTTTCAACTTAGATTATGTTATGATGATTATTTGTTTTTTCAGCTTCTGATGGATGGTTCTACAACTGTATTAGAGGTTGTGAAAATTGCAACTGTTGTTTCAGCTAATATTCCCACTCAGGTCAGTCTAGTTTGCTTGCAGTGTAAATTTGTACTACTGTTAATCTAATAATTTCTCTAAGAAATTCCTGCTGGCTTCAACTCGACCTTTACTGTATTATTGCTGCATTTGTTGGGAAACATTTCACTTATGAACCAATAGATTTGCAGTTCTGTTCATAATTTTGGCTCGACAAAGTCTCCGTGCAAGCAAAAGTAATATCTATATTAACTATGTAATAAAACTACCATTACACTAGTTGTATCTTCTAGTGATATAATGCAGCCATATCCACTTCTTTTGAAATATCTGTCTGAGGTATTGCTTTGAGATCATTAATTAGAATACCTAGGTGGACTTGCCTATGTGGACCCATAATTGCCAATATATGAATAGAGAAAATCTTGGTAATTTGCATACTTAGGATATTGCTAAAGCTGTTTTCATGGCCAATAGAGTGAGCCCAAAAGCTTGGCGTGTCTACCGTGTGTAGGTAATGTTAGGTACAGTGTCATGTCTTGCATTCATGCATATGCATCCTCACATGTGCAAACAAAGGAGGGAATCATATGGTCAGTTCTTATAGGATTGAGCAAATTGTAGGCTGTCTTGTCCTTGTTTTCAGGAAGACATTTTTTTTTTCACTTCTCTGTTTTTTTTTTTAATATTTTTTGTTGTGTAATATCTTTCTCATGGCATATGTGTTGATGCATTGCCTTTTCAGTCAACAGTGCCAATTCAAGCAGAAGTAAATATCAAGATCAGTGGGGGCCAATGTAATCTTATTATAAGCAGAATTAAGCCACTGATCTTGATGAAGTCAGCTAAAAAGAAGCCCCTTGTTGTTCATGAGAGTCCACAACAAGACAAGGTGCCCAAAGAAAATTTAGCACTGGCTTTGGTACTTACATTCTCAGTACCAGAGTTGTCTGTTGTGCTTTATAGTCTTGATGACATACCTCTGTTCCATGTAAGTTCCTTAGCATGTGCTCTTTTCTACTCTGAATGTCCATGAGTCTTTAAACAAGTCCTGTAACATGACTGCTTCATTAAGCTATACTGATGCTTGATATACACAGCACCAATCATGAATTATTTCAATGTGTTGTTTGCTTCCTTTTTTACATTAATAAGAAGAATATTCTCAAAATGCTCCACATTTGTAATGACTGAGCCATTGTAATATGATTTCATGATCAACGCATTTGAATGTCATGACTGAACCCTGGTAATGTAGCAGTTGCAAATGATTTCAATGTGTTCTGGGTTTACATTTGTTCTTTCGATATTTTTACATTTGTTCTTCCGATAATAACTTCATTTTAAGGTATCATGTGTGTTATTGGTATTTCAGCATTTACGAGGGAAATTAATCCAGAGCATTCCTAGTCTATGCTAATTTTAAATGGAACCAATCGTTTACTTATTAATACACTCATGGAGGCCAAATGCTAGATTTATTTCTGCGATATTCCTTGTCATAGCCATAGCAATGCTATATCAAGCGTTACCTATTCCTAGTTATTACTTTCGTAATAATAGAAATTGCTGTCTGCCCACATTCCCATTTATCATGACCATGCCAACATGATTTAATGAATTATGAGATTCATGCCTGCTTGGTACTGCAGAAATATTAAGGTTTCAAGCTTTCATGTGTCCAAATTATGAATCACATCAAATTGGTATGTTGCCATTTTATAACTACTAACCCTAGCTGTAAATGCTGGATTGTGCAGTGTTGCTTGCTGTCTACTTATTTTTCTGCAAGTAAGTTGGTAAACCAAGGACCTGAACTGCATGCAAAGCTTGGAGAACTAAAATTCCTTGTTGCTGTGAAACATCAACAGTTGATAAATGAAAGCATTTCGGGCACCTTACTGCACATTAGCCGCTCAACTCTTGATCTGGAGAAAAAGGAGGCAGGCAAAGATAGCGGCGTTGACCATGCTAAATCTGCTCTCTCTGTTAATATATCTGGAATAGGAATGCATTTCTGTTTTTATTACCTTGAGTTGCTTTGTACAACCGCAATGTCCTACAAGGGTTTTTTGAAAAGCATTCACCCCCCTAAGAAACGACCTGTACACGAGACTTCTCAAAAATCTGCCAAGAATGCTAAAGGAGCACAGTTAGTGAAGATTAGTGTTGAGCAGTGCTCTATTTTGTATGTTGGTGACATGAGGCTTGAAGACATGACCGTAGCAGATCCAAAGCGTGTAAATTTTGGTTCACAGGGTGGCCGTGTTATGATAATCGATGATGCTAATGGTGGCCCAAGGATGGCCTATGTAAACTCGACCAGCCTTGCAGATCATAAGCATGTTAACTTCTCCACTTCTCTTGAGATTAATCGATTTGGTGTAAGTCTGAACAAGGAAAAGCACTCCATGCAGGTTGAACTTGGAAGATCCAGATTAGCACATAAAGAATATCAGTTTGATGATAATCCTGCAGAGGAGGTTACACTTTTTGAGGTGCAAAAGGCCAAGTTCGTCAAGCGTTCTGGTGGGCAGAATGACAATGCAGTCTGCTCCCTCATCAACATGACAGATGTAGCAGTTAGGTATGAGCCAGATCCCTGTCTGGAATTACTTGAAGTAGCCACGCGGCTTAAATCTGTTCTGCACAGGCTGAAACTCCAGAATTCTGCCACTGAGGTAAAAGATGAAACAGTGCACATGGATGCTTCGACAAAAAAAGATCCTACAGACAATAGCCAGCAAGAGAAGGCACAAAAGAAACGGGAATCAGTTATTGCCATTGATGTGGAATCATTGAAAATTTCAGGTGAACTTGCTGATGGGGTTGAAGCAATGATTCATGTCGGCTCTATTTTTTCTGAGAATGCCAAGATTGGTGTTTTGATTGAAGGGGTTGCAGTTACTTTTTGTGATGCACAGCTTTTCAAAAGCAGCCGTATGCAGATTTCACGCATCCCGATTTCTGTTTCGGACAGCCTTCCTGATAAGAAGTTTCAGTCTGCAGCTACATGCGATTGGGTTATTCAATGCCGAGATGTTTATATATGCCTGCCTTTTAGGTTGCAGCTGCGTGCTATTGATGATGCAGTTGAGGATACATTGCGGGCATTTAAACTTATTTCTGCAGCAAAAACATCCGTATTATTTCCTGAGAAGAAATCTAGCAGCAGCAGCAGTAAAAAGGGCAAATCAAAATCCACGGTATTTCGGTATGTCAGGTTAATTGTACGTGACCTCACAGCAGAAATTGAAGAAGAACCTCTCCAAGGTTGGCTTGATGAGCATATGAGTTTAATGAAGAATGTATTTAATGAGTCCATAGTTAGGTTGGATCTGCTCGATCAGCTTGAGTCAGCCAAAAACAAAGACTCCCCCAAGGCAAAATTGGATGGCTCTGTTTCTGAAAAGAGCAATGACAGCCCTGATGTTGATGTGCCTGGCGTGCAATCTCTTGAAAAGCTTAGAGAAGAAATCCATATACAGGCATTTAAATCATATTACCAGGCATGTCAGAAGTTGTCAGTATCAGAAGGGTCAGGTTCATGTTCAAGTGGCTTCCAGTCAGGATTTAAGATGAGTAAACAGAGAGCATCAGTGATGTCAATCTGTGCAAAAGATGTTGATGTGAGCCTATCAAAAATTGATGGGGGTGATGAAGGAATGATTAGTTTTGTTAAAAGTGTGGATCCTGTTTGTGCAAAAAATGATATTCCATTTTCCCGGTTGTATGGCAGCAATTTTACTTTGAAAGCTAAATCATTATCTGCGTATATAAGAGATTACGCATTTCCACTCTTTTCTGGAACCTCTGCTAAATGTGATGGACGGCTTGTGCTTGCCCAGCAGGTTAGCCTCTGATACTGTTCGCTCCTTTCATTTATGGAATACTATTAGAACTGTGAACTCATCCTTTGGCAGTAGAAAAGAGGAAGACTTTGTTCAAATACATAATTTTGTTCAAATACATAATTTTGTTCATAGCTAGGGAATTAAAAATAATTTCTGAAACATGTACTCCCTCCGTAAAGAAANNNNAGAGCGTTTAGATCACTACTTTACGAAGGGAGTACTTCATACATTTTTTTTTGTCCTGGTCAAATATCACTTCAAATTATATAATAATTTGTTTCTGGTGGCAGGCGACTTGTTTTCAGCCCCAAGTTCGACAAGATGTTTATGTTGGGAAATGGTGGCGAGTAAATCTGCTACGGTCCGCTACTGGCTATACCCCACCGATGAAAACATATGCTGACATACCATTGTCCTTTCAAAAAGGGGAGGTCTCTTTTGGAGTCGGCTATGAGCCAGTTTTTGCCGATATAAGCTATGCTTTTACATGTGCATTGCGGAGGGCAAATCTAGCTAAAAGATGGTACTTCGAGCGCCCCGAACCCCCTAGAAGAGAGCGCAGTTTACCCTGGTGGGATGATATGCGGAACTATATCCACGGTAAATTCAGCTTATGTCTTGCTGAAACAATGTGGCATCTCCCTGCTGCAACAAGTCCTTATGAGAAACTAGATCAATTGCTAATCACAACTGGCTATATAGAAATACGATATGTGGATGGTTATGTCAGTCTGTCTTCAAAGTGTCTAAAGGTGTACATCACTAGCCTAGAGAGTCTTGCGAAGAAGTGCACTCTAGAACCTCCACCTCATACAACTATACCTTTCCTTGAAACACCCTCCTTTTTCATGGACATTGCAATAGAGTGGGGATGTGATTCAGGCAACCCTATGGATCATTATATATTTACTCTACCTGTAGAGGGAAAACCACGAGACAAAGTACTTGATCCATTTCGGTCAACTTCACTCTCACTAAAGTGGAGCTTTTCACTTAAACCTAGTACTGCTGAACCTATGGAGAGTAAACAAAAAACCCAAGCATCTTCTAATGATTCTCCGACTCTGAATGTTGGAGCTCATGATTTGGTCTGGCTATCAAAGTGGTGGAACTTATTTTTTCTTCCTCCCCATAAATTAAGACTTTTCTCTAGGTTTCCACGGTTTGGAGTTCCTAGATTTATCCGGTCTGGAAATCTTCCACTTGATAGAGTTATGACCGAACAGTGTATTCGTTTTGATGCTACATTATTGCAGATCAATAATATACCACTACAGTCTGATGATCCTGCTAAAGGTTTGACATTGCACTTTACAAAGCTCAGGTTGGAAATTTCTTCCAGTCGTGGTAAGCAGATTTTTACTTTTGACTGCAAGCGCGAACCTCTTGATCTTGTCTACATGGGCATAGACATGCACTTACTGAAGGTATTTATTAATAATACTCCTGAACAAACAAGTTCGAAGGATGCCCAGGTAGAAAGCAAGAGTCTGCATGCCAAAGTTGCAGATAATCCTGCTTGTGAAAAGAGCAAAACAAAAACTAGGTCGACTGAGAAAAGCCGGGATGATGGATTTTTTCTGTACTCTGATTATTTCACAATACGAAAACAAACTCCCAAGGCCGATGCTGCTAGATTATCAGCATGGCAGGAGGATGGCAGGAAAAAATCTGAGGTGACATCATTCAAGTCTGAGTTTGATGGGGGTGATGAAAGTGACCATGAGCAATCAGGTAGTGATGAGGAGGGGTTTAATGTTGTTGTTGCTGACAATTGTCAGCGAGTATTCGTTCATGGATTAAAAATTCTATGGAGTCTAGAAAATAGAGCTGCTATCTTATCTTGGGTCGGTGGTTTAACCCAAGCATTTCAGCCTCCAAAACCATCTCCTTCTCGCCAATACACCCAAAGAAAGATTCTTGAGAAAAAACAGGCAATTAAAGAAGCTGAGATGTCTAATGATGGTGCTCCCAACTCTTCACCCTCAGCATCACAGTCTTCAGATCCTCTCCAACAAACCAAGAGTTCAGACCCAGCTTCTTCCATCGGATCCAGCAAGCTAGAGCCAACATCGAGCAGTGAAACTGGTATGCTTACAATCCCTTATCGTGCTAGCTGTTTGCACTGACCCCAGAACTAAGTGGGTATTTTTTTTGTTTTATTACTTAAAAAATGGTTTAGTAGCACTAAACATTTGGAAAATTTGGCAGCTGCATTAATAGTTTTCTTACTTTGACAAGTAACTTGTGATGTAGCAACGAAGCCTTCAAACAGTAGTGATTCTGAAGATGAAGGCACGAGACATTTCATGGTTAATATTGTCCAACCTCAGTTCAATCTGCATTCAGAAGAAGCAAATGTGAGTATACTGCTGCCCTGCTTTTTTGGCAGTTCATATTTTGAAGAAGCACTTAACATTTTAAGAAATATCGTATTGTTTTTCCTTCAGTCACAGGCTTGTCAAAAACCCAAAACTATGCACAAACCTTTATCTTCAGCACATTACCGGCAGATAATGGCCATAACCAATGTTACCCATACAAGAAACAGTGGGCCTAAGCTGATAGTGGTTTTCAGTCTGCTAAATAAGAGAATTCGAATAACAAATGACTTCAAGGTGATTTTCACGTTTTAATGGGCCAGAAATTCATATTTGATTTTAAAACATAAATGCAACTACATTTTATATTTGAATCTCATAAAAAATACTTCCATAATTGGATAATATATAAGTTTCGACGAACTTTAAGGTCCCGTTTGGAACTAAAAATCCTACTCAGTGAGAATGGATGTTCTGATTAATATCCTGTGAAATTATTATTTTCGAGAAAATGCTGAAGATTTGCATTTCTTTCCATTGAAAAGGAAGGAAGGAAGTTACAAAAGTCTGAGAACGGATGGTATGGCGATCAGGTTACAGACTCTTAATGCACATCCCATTAAGGGGGCAGAACCACTCTTAAGACCCGCGGCTCCTGCCTTTGCCAAGAGGCAGGCTTCCTCCTTGATTCGAACCATAAGCATGTCGAGGGAGGGCGTCGCGTTGTCGAATACGCAGCTATTCCTATGCTTCCACACCATCCATGGAAAAGCAGCGCGGCAGATTTCAGGGCTTTGCGCTGTGCAGCTGCGGCGTGTTGGCCTTGGCGCGCCGCTACCAGTCCATGAGAGTGGGCTCCTGGTTGGGGATGGTCGTCAATATGCGTAGCCAGGCCAGCGTCTCGTGCCATGCCTATCGAGTGAAAGGGCAGTGCAGCAGCAAGTGCCAGATCGTTTCTGGCGCCTCAACCACTGGCGCGTTGCCAGCTGTCCTTGCCAGGCCTGATGTCGCGCCCTAGGGGTAGCGTAAGCGCTGCCCTCCTGGCCCGTAGCCAAAGTTGGCTTATCTTTCCTTTTCCCCTTTCCTTTTCTGGCACGGCGACGCCGGCTATGGGATCCAGGCTGATCGGGCCACGGCAGCATGTCGTACCTTGGCTGAGCGGCCGAACACGCCACCGTGCCGGGCGGGACAAGCCGTCCCGTCGCCGTGGCCATGCCGTCCGTGCGGGCGCTTTGGTGGCTGATGCGCCATCCTAGGCTGTCCACCGCCATGCCGTCGGCGCGGCCGGTGGGCTGAGGTTTCGTGCGCCCGCGTCAGCGTGCGTGTCTAGGGCCGTGGCGATGGGCCTGGGTCATTGTCGTTGCCGGCCCCTCGGCTCTGGCCTGGGTCCGTGCCGGGCGGTGCGCAAGGGGGTGGGCCTTGGAGCATCTCATTGCGGACGATGGCGATGGAGATGGGGAAGGTGAGCGTCCGGATGGATGGTGCGTCGGTGCTCAGGCGTGCGGGGATCCACTTGACGATTTCCAGGACAGCGGCACGGCGGATGCCAGTAGGGTCATGTGCGCTCCCAGACAGGCGAAATGTGGCGAGATCGGCACGGGAGCGGGTCTGGGGGTGTAGGCGCTCAATCCAGCAGCTCCTCCCAAGAATGTGCTCGACTATGGAGAGGTGCCAGGACTGAGTAGGGATGCTGCGGAGCTCGAGCTCGACGCGGTATTCGAACTTGCCGGAGCCTGCATGGGCAAGCTTACTCCAACGACGCATCGAGAGGGAGAAGCGGGGCAAGCTGATGAAATGCTCGCCGGCGGTCCATGGCAACCTGCAAGCCGAAGAGGATCAGGAAGTCCTCTGGGTGCTGCGCGTGCACAGTGAAGTCGTCTTCGACCAGCCCAAAGGAGTCGAAGAGTGCCGCGGCTACTTCGTTGTCGGAGACGTGCGGGCGATTGCCGGTGACGGAGGCCACCAACGCGAGAGTCAGAACCAGCTCCGCCTCCTTCATCTCCACGGTGTGCGACATGATGATGCGCTTCGGCCCGGACGAGCGGGCATCGGTCAGCGGCACTGCCGGAGTTGCTTGTGGGGGCGGCGGCAGGTGCGCGGCTTGTGGGCGATGGGGCTCCACGGCGGCCTAACGGGAGCTGCCAGGGGAGGTGCGGGGCCGCCGCTCCGCGTTCTGATGGTGGTCGTCGCATGAGCGGGTGTCATGGCCGGAGGTCAAGACGTCGTTTGTGCAGTCCTGCACGCGGTGCCGGTGGTCCAGACAGCAGAAGCAGAGCCCGGCCACCTCTTCGGGGGAAGGGCTATGGGGGCGGCACGGTTGGCCACCACGGTCGGTTGTGGACGGCGGCGCCGGTTCCTGCGCCTGGGCAGCCGAAAACCATCTGTGTCAACCGCATCGGCTCCTGGTCAGCTGTCTGGGCGGTGCCGCGGGGCCAGGGGCAGGGGGCGCCAGCGGCGTGGAGGGAGCTGCAGGGTACCGGGCGACGTCGCAATAGGAGCACGCGGAGGACTCGCTCCTTGAGTCGAGCCAGCGGTCGCCGGAGGATGCGCGCTCGTCGGAGAGGGTCGCTCTGTGGTCTGCGCTGGAGGATGCCATGGCAGGGGCAGAGGCGGGGCTGGGAAGGG
>CBQS011452425.1:0-10639 GCA_900070015.1 Hordeum bulbosum | reverse complement strand
TGTGTTGCACAAGTTCACATGGGTTATGTGAAGAGTAACCTCACAAAGCATATTAGTCCCAAGTTCTTCTATGCACACGAACTGCAACAGTTGAACGTGGTGAGAATCTTGCATACTAAGTCGTGTGACAATCTTGCTGATATGTTCACTAAATCATTACCGGCATCATCCTTTGAGAACTGTGTGCGTGGAATCGGTATGATGAGACTTAGAGAGATGCAAGGTTCAGGAGGAGAAACTTCACAAATTCGTCGCTAAAATCTCGATCCCGATGATTGAGTACTCAACCAGGTTGTTGGATGAATTGTACTCTTTTTCCCTTGAGTGAGTTTTCCTCGTGTTTCTCACCTTAGGTTTTTAACGAGGCAATTCGTGCAATACAACAACGTATACTATGTGCTCTTTTTCCATATTTTTTTCCACTGGGTTTTTTCGAAGTTTTGAGACATGGATATACGGATTATTACCTAAGGGGGAGTGTTAGAAAACTGGGCCCAGCCCGATCGCTAGCGCGCGGTAGCAAGGCTGGCTCGCGTGCGAGGCACGCAACCAGCCCCTATCGTTCCCCTCTTCTTGTTAAATGAGTACTTATGCCTTTATAAGCAGAGGGGATGCAATCATTGTAACAGAGACCATCGTTAATAAAGTTTGATTTCTCTCTACTTTATATGTTCTTCTATTTTTATGTAATTATCTACGACGCTGCTCCGTTCCCTAACATTGGACCAGAATCGGTGGCACCAGTTGCGGAACACATCCATCTCCCTCGATCATCAGTCCCTGCCGCGCGCTACGCGGCCGTATAAATAGTTAGGGGCCGTTTTCTTTAAAAAGCCAGGCCCGAAACGTCGGTACGTATTTCTTAGATCCCCGTTCCATTCCACGCACGCCCACGGCAGACACAAGAGGGTAGTGGTGAGGAGGAGGAAGAGGAAGAGGAGGAGGACGGGAGCAATCGTAGCTAACGCCACCCCGCTTCCTTCCTTTATTTAGCCAGCTTCGCCTCCGCATTTCCCTGCCACCTCCATCTCCTCATCTATCCATCCTTCGCGCCCGCCGTCCCACCGGGATCGTTCCAAGGTATGTATCTCTCCTCTCGTCGATTCTCGGGCTTCTAAGGTTTAGTTTCCTTGTGATTTGATCCCACTAGTCTGTGTGGCTCCGCCGGGCGTATCGTATTTTGGGTGGGATTGAAGGTCCCCACCATTGTGTCTCGTTTCGGGGTTGGGAGGGATTTTGGTTTGTTCCATTCACCGATCGTCAGGAATGTGGGTTAAATGCGAGCGGTCGGCCGACGTCTGATATAGGTCAGTTGTTGTCAATGAATCGGTTGGCCGATCGGACATTGATCAACTGCCCTAGACATTTCAATGCGATTCCCACACATGGTCGTTGGTTCTGCGTATGCATGCCTAGGTTCAGGTTTTATGTTCTCATCAGACTTGCAGTTTTGGTCGGAGCAAGAAATCCTACAATCCCTGCCTCCTGATTTATCATGGCTGCTCTTCTCTTATTTGCCACAGTATCGATTCCTTTCTCCCAGCTGCTAACTTATCCTGTTGACTTGATTATCGTTCGAATCGTATTAATTTCATTCATATCCATGTCAATCCAGGATATAGAGTAACTATAGTTCTCCCAGCTGCTAACTGTTTCTCTGGTTCCTTTCACAGTATACAAGTAACAGGTCTTGTGTGGTGGAGTCTCCTTTAAGGTTGCTTCTAAATGTCAAGTGCAAAACAGGTCCTTGATCCTGCATTTCAAGGAGCTGGCCAAAAACCGTATCCTTTTCATTTCTTCAACTAGGCACTATTGGTTTGCTTTCGCCCAATACTTCCCTTGTCTCTTTATGTTGCATGCCCCTTAACAACCCTACAGTGGGACAGAAATATGGCGGATTGAAGATTTTAAGCCAGTTCCTTTGCCAAAGTCAGATTATGGTAAATTCTACTATGGAGATTCATATATTGTTCTGCAGGTGATTGTTTCTTCTTTCCGAGGAATCTTTCTGAATTCCTATTTCTTCTCACCAAGAATACCCTTTTTAATTGATACCACTGTTTTTTATCTTTCTGCTAGACGACTTGTAACAGGGGTGGTGCTTACCTCTTTGACATTCACTTCTGGATTGGGAAAGATTCTAGTCAAGTACATCTTCTATAATACCACGACTTTCTCTATACTGACCAGAATGGCATTTCCCTCTAGCTCAGTCCTCGTCCTCACTTGATATCTTGTCATGCAGGATGAAGCTGGCACTTCAGCAATCAAGACGATTGAACTTGATAGCATGCTTGGGGGTCGTGCAGTCCAGCACAGGGAACCCCAAGGCTACGAATCTGATAAGTTCATATCATACTTCAAGCCATGCATTATACCCATGGAGGGAGGTTTTGCTTCTGGGTTTAGAAAGCCAGAGGAGGAAAAATTTGAAACACGGCTGTATATTTGCAAAGGAAAGAGAGCTATCAGAGTCAAAGAGGTGTAATACATTTCATTTCATCTCCTTTCCTTTCCTTTAAAAAATACACTACATATGAAAAACTAATCCTCCAGTGTCTTGTTTATTCAGGTTCCATTTGCTCGTTCCTCATTAAACCATGACGATGTCTTTATCTTGGATACTGAAAAGAAAATATATCAATTCAATGGTGCTAACTCCAATATTCAAGAAAGAGCCAAAGCACTGGAAGTGATCCAACATTTAAAGGACAAGTACCATGAAGGAGTGTGTGATGTTGCAATTGTTGGTGAGACGGCCAACATTTTAACTAAATACTTGTGACATAGTGAAGCAAGTAAACACGTTTACTTATAGTTGCTTTTTATAATAGATGATGGAAAATTGCAAGCAGAATCAGATTCAGGTGAATTCTGGGTCGTTTTTGGTGGTTTTGCACCAATAGGGAAGAAAGCTCCAAGTGATGATGATGTTATTCTTGAAACTACACCAACAAAGCTTTACAGGTACCTGTACAAGGATTTTGTTATGAAAAAATTGTAAAAGGATTGTAACTGATCAAACTAACCAACAATTAGATACTCATCAATTTTGAACTTGTGCAATGTTTTAGTGAATTACATATCCGTACCAACAAAAGGCAGTTACACCTATTAGAGAGTCAGAAGTGGGGCCTGTGAGATGTGAGTCAGTAGGTTGAGAAGATGGAGACTTCGTACCTCTCTTCATAAAATAGAAACTTCACATATAGAAGTTCATGGTTAAAGAGTGTAGACATTGAAATAGATCAACTCTATGCTGAAACTAAAATTCTTTGGACGATGTTCGGATATCTCTCACTACCATCTCTTAGAATAGCCTGCTCCTTTTATAGGTTTCTGCAGTTTCCTGTTAGTCAAATCTACTGAATGGACAGCAGACTTCTAGTTGACCTGTAAAGTTTATTACTCCCTCCGTCCCATCTAATAAGATGTTATTACAACTAATATGCATTTATATCGGTTGTAATAAAACCTTCTATTATGGGACGGAGGGAGTACTATATATTAGGTCTGCTTGCCCCATTGTACGCTAGATTTATTTTACAAGTTTTCAGTGTCTCAACTTTTTATTCATTCCTTGAACTGTCTTCACACATGTCACCTGTTATGTTTGCAGTGTCAATAATGGTAAACTGACGTTAGAAGATACCGTTTTGACAAAATCAATTCTTGAGAACACTAAATGCTTTTTACTTGACTGCGGGTCCGAGTTATATGTATGGGTTGGTCGGGTAACACAAGTGGATGATAGGAAAGCTGCAAGTGTGGCAGTTGAGGTAAACCCACAGGATATCCTTTTGAGCATGTTATCTTGTTCAAATAAGTCATCCTAGCTATATTTTTGATTTGCAGGAATTCATTGTTAAGCAAAATAGGCCAAAGACAACAAGAGTGACTCAAGTAATTCAAGGTTATGAGGACCATACGTTCAAGTCCAAATTTGATTCGTGGCCTGTAAGTAATGCGGCAGGAGCCAGTGCGGAGGATGGCCGAGGAAAAGTTGCAGGTAGTTTCTTTATTTTTTATTGTACATTGGGATATTAAAAAGTTCCTCTTTTGATTGGTGTTGATAATACTTTGTTTCTCTCTAGCGATGTTGAAGAAAAAAGGTGATGTCAAGGGAGCCTCCAAAAACAGCCCCACAGTAAATGAGGAAGTTCCTCCTTTGCTAGAAGTCGGGGGAAAGCTTGAGGTTTTGCTTATCATGCATCGTAATTTACAAGTTCTTTTAATAACCACAACTGGAAACAGGAAGATGCCATAAAAAAGTTATGCACATATTTCAGGTATGGTGTGTTGATGGCAGTGCTAAGACTGCTCTTCCAAAGGAAGATCTTGGAAAATTTCATAGCGGGGATTGTTATATTGTTCTCTATACATATCATTCGGGTGACAAAAGAGAAGAATTCTATCTAACTTGCTGGATTGGGAAGAATAGTATACTGGTAATTGGGTTTTCACCGTTCTCAAATGTTTTAAATATAGCACCTTACTATTGGTTATATTTTCTTTCTCGTCTTTTTATGAAATCACCCCATATTTTTGTGCCTTTTCTTACTTTGCATGTGATCACCACATCATTGTGATGGTAAATTCGAGTTTATGTATTGCACGTTTTCTTCTTGACCCTTCTGTTATTTTCAATGAATTCTTATTCTTCTCAGCACAATTAGATATTGTTATGTCATGTTTGTTAGTAATCCCTATCCCACCACAAAACTGTGAACTTACTCTTTCATTTATTTGTAACAGGAAGATCAGCATATGGCTCTTCAAATAACTAATACAATTTGGAATTCAATGAAAGCAAGACCTGTTCTGGTAGTGTATTTATGTCACGGCAATTTGCACAATATATCCAGAAAGGAGTTTGACATGTGTTGTGTTTGGTATTGCAGGGTCGTATATATCAAGGGAAGGAGCCTCCACAGTTTATTGCTCTTTTCCAGCCCATGGTTATTCTTAAGGTATAGTCTCTACTTCCTACCTTAAGTAATGTATAATGATTGGGTTCATAATAAGTGCTATCCTGTGAGGAGCAAACTATGGACCAATCGTTCTAAAAAAACTCTGGATTGATTTGTATAGCTGAAGATATTTACATTGTCAAGTATCAGCTAAGTTTATTACTAAAATCATGCAGGGTGGAATCAGCTGCGGATACAAGAATTCTGTACAAGAGAAGGGCTTGCCAGATGAAACATATCCTGGCACCGGTGTCGCTCTTGTTAGAATTAATGGGACATCAATTCATAACAATAAAACACTTCAAGTCGATGCGGTATGGTCTACTTCTACCTGTCCTTTGATTCAAAGTGACAATATTTCTTGAAAGTGTGAAACTGTATTTAACGCTTATTTTTATGTTGTAAGATGACATACCATAATAATGACTAAGAATTTAGTTAGCTTCTGAGATTCGTTTTGCTCAAATGTAGTTTCATGATGTGGCATAAATGATTCATAATAGAGTATCATAATGGTAAACAGTGAAAAAGTCATAGTACGGTGGTTTACCATGCTGTTAGGAAGCAATGCTGTGAAGTAAATATTGATTGAGCATCCATTATTTGGAAATTTGTGCGTTAAAATTTTGGCGAGTGCTAGGCGTCGGCGCACCGGCGCCAGCTTTCGGCCGGTCCCTCCTGCATCATTCGATTGGAGTGGTTGTAACCATTGGATCTGCTTTGCTCGTCTAGCTCAAAACAGACACACCTAACGACGCACGCATAGAAGAAGTCAACAGCGAGATCCGAGGCGGCCGCAGCTAACCAACTTTCGTCCATGGTGGATTCCGCGGTTGCCGCTGCCGGCGCTCGCAGCACCGCCGTCTCCGGTGAGACCCTTGCGGCTCGCCGCACCGCGCTTCGCCGTCTTCCAGCACGGCGGCACTGGATTGCAGCTCGCCCTCCCCCCTTCCTTCACGTCTCTCAACTGTTGCAGCATCCCTAGTTTCCGCCATTGTAGTACTGCCGTGCTGCCTGCCTGCAGCCCACGGCGTCGCTGCTCGCACCGTCGGCAAGTCCAGAGTTGAAACTTTTTACCAAAAGCCGGTTGAAGCTTTTTTCACCGCTGGTTGAAGCTTTTCAACTGCCGTTTGAAATTTTTACCATCGGTGAAGCTCCCCTCCCGAAGCCGGTTGAAGCTTTTCTCACCACCGTTGAAGCTTTTTCTATGCCGCTTGAAGCTTTTCTCATCGCCGGTTGAAGCTTTTTCTATGCCGGTTGGAGATTTTCTCACCGCCGGTTGAAGCTTTTCTCACCGCCGGTTGAAGCTTTTCCTATGTCGGTTGAAGCTTTTCATATACCTGTTGAAGCTTTTTTTTTCACGGCTGAAGCTTTTCCATGGGAGGCTGAAGATTTTCCACCATGCCTGTTGAAGCTTTTTCCGCCACCGGTTGTAACTTTTCCTAGGCTGGTTGAAGCATTTTTCCTTGTCCGGTTGAAGCATCGGTGCCCGTCTCTCTTGATTGTAGCATCCATGGCTGCTGGTTGTAGCATTCATGGCTACTAGTTCCAGCATCACCAGACCCCGGTCCAGCACCACGGGCCGCCCCCGGTTGCAGTAGCCGCCTGAATCTGGTTGCAACTTCCCACCGCAGGCCCTGGTGCTCGTCTCGTCCCCCATGGCGCGTCGCCGGTTCTACCATGACGCGTGAGCTTGCAGCACATCCCTGCGCGGGAGAGAGAAGAAAAGAACGAGAGGAAAAAGAGAACCGGAGGAGAAGATGAGTTCTGTCGCGAGAGAAAGAAAAAAAGAAAAGAAAACGGTTCGTGGCGTCACGCGAGGCGCACGGTCACAGGATGGACGCGATCGAACGCACAACGCGCGTCCGGCCGAAGACTTGGCCGGACTGCCGGCTATAAACGTTTCACTAAAATCTTGGTAAGTTTTTGTACACGATCATCGTGGCTTACGTGCCATTTTATAGCTAATGTGATTGCGTATGGAAAAATGGATTTTATTTTGTACTATTTGAAACAGTTAATAGAGAAAACCAGTGGAAAAAACAGAGATGGGAGTGCAAAAAAAAACTGGGAGGAGGGAGGGCTGAACGTACGTGGGGGTTTGGATGAAGGAAAGAAGAGCTAAACGTGAACCTTATGTTCTTTTTAAGTGGTGGAGATAGAGATAGGACTGATTTTTCCGATAATAAAACTTTGTGGCCCACATTCTTCTTTCTTCAGAATGACCTTTTAGCATACTGGGCTCATTAAAAACTTACAAACATCCAGCGTCATTCTCGTTTACACATTTTCCACTAACCTTAGGTAGTACGAAACAAACATTTGCTTCTTTTAATTAACTTATCAGTAACAATTTTGTAGGTGTCAACATCCTTGAGTTCTACAAACTGTTTTGTCCTGCAATCTGGAAATTCAATGTTTATATGGATTGGCAACACAAGTTCTTATGAACAACAACAGTGGGCTGCAAAAGTTGCTGAGTTCTTGAAGGTATGAGAAAAAGATACCAACTTCGTTCTTCCCCTTCTATCTTTTCTAGTGACTGCAATTTAGTGTTTAAGAAAAGATAAACTGTGCTCCTGTTGAGAACTTGTGAATCCGTGAAAGTGTAGCTCATGTTACATTTTCTTGTTCCTTGTCATGCAATAACTTTCTAGGCATTAGATCAAATGAGATGACATCTGTTGAGTTGTGTATGTGTTTGTGTGTGCCCATAAGTCCCATATACCCTTGAATGTACAGCAAGGGTGAGGACTAGAGAAGTATTGAAGAAGTCCAGAATACCTCCATGAATTTCCAGTTACTTATTGCTAACTATGATTATCTTATGTGTTCCAAACCACAGCCTGGCGTTGCTGTCAAGCATTGCAAGGAGGGAACCGAGAGCTCTTCTTTCTGGTCTGCTCTTGGTGGAAAACAGAATTACTCAAATATAAATGCCACACAGGATGTTGTTAGAGAACCCCATCTGTACACATTCTCATTTAGGAATGGTCAGTTCGATTCTGAACTTAAATCCATATTATTTTTTGTCTTATTGCTGCTACTTTCGGAGTTTATATTCTACAAGTACCCTAATCATCTTCTGGTGTGTTGTTTTCATTGTTCATGTTCCGCCACTTATCAGGCAAGCTGGAGGTTTGTCATTCATTCTTTGAACCGTAAATTTCGTATGCTCCAGCACTTCAGGATTGCAAATTTTGAAAAAGCTTCTTTATCTGTAGGTAACTGAAGTTTACAATTTTTCACAAGATGATTTGTTGACCGAAGATGTGATGGTACTTGACACACACGCCGAAGTCTTTGTTTGGATGGGTCAGTGTGTGGACACAAAAGAGAAACAAATGGCATTTGAAATTGGCGAGGTATGATATGAAGTATTATCTTTGTTGTTTTCATCTGTAATAGTACCGTTCAACATAGATAAATAACCACTTTTATGCAGAAATACATAGAGCATGCGTTGACCTTCGAAGGTCTTGCACCTGACGTGCCTCTCTATAAAGTCAGTGAAGGGAATGAACCTTGCTTCTTTAGGACATACTTCTCCTGGGATAGCACCAGATCTCTGGTATGCTAGGACCTCCTGGGAATGAACCTGCTGTCAAACATTGTTTTAGGATGTTTTATAACCATCTTCATCCTTGAAACAGATCCATGGGAATTCATTTCAGAAGAAACTTTCACTTCTTTTTGGAATGCGTTCAGAGGTAAGTTGCATTTTTTTTCTTCTCTTCAAGTCAATTTCAATTTATGGAAAAGATACTTGGAAATGTAAAGCCAATTTCAGTTTGGTAAAGTAGTTAATAATTGCTTGCAGAGCGGGCCTAAGGGCTCAGGTGATGGTGGACCAACTCAAAGGGCATCAGCACTGGCAGCACTTTCATCCGCTTTTAATCCATCTTCCCAAGATAAACAGGTAATTTAAGTATTTCTTAGCAAATTATTATTAACGAATTAATAAAATGCACATCTGACAAGTCAACTAATGCTGTGGTCTTGTTTAGTCTACTGATAGGCCTCAAAGCTCTGGTGATGGTGGACCTACTCAGCGTGCTTCGGCATTGGCTGCATTATCATCTTCACTCAATACGTCAGGTTCACAATCTCGTCCAGGTCAAGGTTCTCAGAGAGCAGCTGCTGTTGCAGCATTGTCTAATTCAGTGTCTTCTCAAAGTCCCCGCAATGGTAGGCCGGGATTTGTGTTTACGTTCTTGTTTCTTCTTCATCTTGATTGATACCAAATATTGACAACTTGAGCTGATTAACAGATGCAGAGGGTGAAGCAGCAGAATTTGATATGGTGGATGAGGCGGAGCGAACTGAGCCTGACGTATCACAGGAAGAGACTGCCAACGAGAATGGTGGTGAAACAATCTTCAGCTATGACCGTCTGATATCAAAGTCTACCGACCCTGTCCGTGGGATAGATTACAAGCGCAGGGAGGTTTGTCATTTCCATTGCCTTTTTTCCGGCCATAGAAATCTATCTAATCTAACGGGTTTCAAATCAGAGGCTTATTCCATTATGCTTTTGCAGACATATTTGTCGGACACTGAATTCCAGACTGTATTTGGTATGAACAAGGAGGAGTTCTACCAGCAGCCAAGGTGGAAGCAAGAATTGCAGAAAAGAAAAGCGGATCTTTTCTGAAGCACAAATTCCTAGTTTCTCTTCCATGATTGGTATCACAAGCCCAAGCCCAGCAGTCTTCATGTTCCAGACGCGAGATTACCTGCTGGTTTATCTGCTCATTTGATTTCCCAAGTTATATAGGCTGCAGTATTATTATTTGTATATTATAATTCCTACATGATCTAAGTTACGCAACTCCAAAGATCGTCCCTACATCAATTGCTCTCGTGGTTATTCTTCGTCGATGCACATGTACACTATTGCCATGCTCAAATTTGTATCAGTTCTTTGGCATCGTTTCTCATGGTCACTCTATGTTGGTACTGAGATGTATGATACTCCTACTAATTCATATCCAGACTTCTGCTTTTACTTTTATTTTATTTTTTGACAAAAAATACTTCTGCCTTCTTAGACTTGTATTTTTTGTGCGTCATTACTGTTATGTTTGCTAAGAGTCAAACCGCAGGAGCGTAAGCCGAGTACGGTTCTTGGCAACATGCTCAAATTAGCAGAACCATGCCATTGCTCAGAGCCATGTAAAGGGAACTCGGCAAACATAATAAACTTTGCATGACAGAGGGACAACCATGAATTTTTAAAGTGGCTTTGGCGACCCTGCGGGCGACGATAAACTCTGCTCGACAGAGGGACGGACATGGATTTTGAAAGTGGCTCTGGCGACCCCGCGGGCGCCGTAGGTTCCCCCTCGTTGTCGGTGGATCATAGCATAGAGCATTGCTCCCTTGTGGTGCGCCCCTCTCCTCCCTGAGGCTCGGCGTCATCCTCGGACTCCCTTGCACGCCGCCGGACAATGGACTGGGCGGACCTCGCCGAGGTGGCAGACCATGCAGCTGGGATCGCTATTGTGCGTCGTCTCCTCGTCCCTGCCCCTTCCTCCCGGTTCGTGTGGCAGTGACCAGCGCTGACGGCGGCCTAAATGAAAGTGCAACTAATCCCTGGGTGGTTTTCGTAATTAATAAACAACATATATGTCGTGGTTTTATCACGGCAGATGTCCTCTAGCAAGGAC
>CBQS011452384.1:0-11177 GCA_900070015.1 Hordeum bulbosum | reverse complement strand
ATCCCGTTCCACTTTTTTGCTCGTACCAAACACAGGAACGGAACCGACCCGTTCCTCTGGAATGGAACCATTCCATTCCATGACAGTTGGTTCTCCAACCAAACACACCCTAAGTTACTATGAGAAAAGTCTTGCACTGGTAAAAAAAATGGCCATTTACAATGTTTTGTAATCACCGCTGGCCATCACCGATTTGTCGTGAAATAATTTTATAGACTCGTGAGGAACATTTGTGTGACATACTAGATGCATCATTAAGGGTGTGCCACGGCGACCATGATCACCAGCTGATGCATGAACGCATGGTGGCAAGTCACACACTTAGATTTGCCTCTCCTTTTAAGGATAACCACATCACCGGCTCATCCTCCTTCTCCTATTTCTTGTACTCTCTTTGCCTTTGCCATGTAGAGAAAGCAGCCTCGCAGACTTATCTCCAGTACTATGTGTTCGTCTGCACAAAAGCTATGTACAACTGTAAAAAGACGCTTCCGTTGGTCCTTCTATCCATCTTTCGTTTGCGCCATAAGCAGAGTGTCAATGTTTGTGCTGATAAGCATCAATGGTAGCGACCAGACGAGGCATGGTGATCTTGCTTTCCCAAAAGGTTTTGCAGAGTCAGAAAGTGGTTCTCCACTGTAATAAGTCAAAAAAGGGTAGGAAACAACACTGACGAAGGAGCGCTGATGTTCCACTCTCTTACTTGTGCTGAACGTGGCCATCCATGGGCCAAAGGAGTGGTACGAGTAATACCAAAGCCCACAGAATTGACAAACTTTGGCAGTTAGATGATTCCGAGTTGGCCAGCGCTCTTTCGGGAACTCCCAACGATTACTTATCTTTCGGGAACTCCCAACGATTACTTACACGCGTCGTCATTTGACACGTTCTCCGCCGTCGTCACGTGTCACCCTCTTTCAGTAGGGGCGTTCGGGTTTACCCAAAATTTCATGTCAGATTATTTGGGGTTGCTAAAATTCGGGTTTTCATATCTCAAACCCGAAATTGTTCAAAAAAAAAACTAAAACCCGACATTTCTGGTACCCAATATTTCAGGTTTGGGTTCGGGTTTACCCGATTTGCCCGAATAGAAGCTAGGCATTGTTTCTTGCTGATGCGCGATGAGAATCGAGGGAGGCCGGCGCCATGCTACAACGCTGCGCTATCGAGGAAGGTAGCCAACGCGATGTTGCCCACTATGTGTTGTTGAGGAAGGCGACCAGGCCGGCAGTGTAGTGCTGCTCCTTGCCGCTCTCAGGCGACAACGATGGGATGCAAGGGAGGTGGAGACCGCATCGCAGGTGGCCCCAACGAGCAGGTCCGATTGCAGGTGGGAGGGACGGGCCGGTCATGGGGACTGGGGAATCGGGACTCGAGAGCCTCTGTCGCGTCTGTCGTCAGGGAGGCCTCCTCGTGTGCGGTTGTGGGTGACTCGTGCGTTGGGGATCTGGCCATCTGGCATATTTGAGATGTGTGACTGTGTATTGTGGCGGCGGTTGAGGGCATGAGGCGGGTTGTGTGCGCCACCGCCGGGACGAGGGACTAGAGGAGCCGAGGGGGAGGGGTGAACACCAAACGATGTGGTGCTGTGGGCGACCTAGGTTTTCTAGCGATCGAGGGAAACTTGGGTCGGGCCTAGTTTTATTGTCGGGTTTCGTTTTTATTTCGGGTATCCGGGATTTTCGGGTATCTAGAGTGCAAACCCGAATTTTTTGAATAAATTTCGGGTTTCTGAATTTGCTACCCGGAAAGGTGTTCTGGTTTTTCGGGTTCGGGTAATACGGGTTCGGGTTTGGACTTTGGGTTTGTGTTTTATGCCCAACGTGAGCCCTCTTAACGTTTTTTTATTTTTTGCACGCATTTTCAGCTTTTTAGATGGTTTTTTTTCCTTTTTTTTGGTGTTTCATTTTTCCACCGGTCTTCCTTAGCTTTTGCGCAAAAAAAATAAAAAAAATTGCATTGAAAAACATGTATTCTTTTTTTCTTTCTTGAAAAGCACATTTTTTCTTCCATGAAAGGCATGGATTTGCTTTTGTGAGAGGCATGGCCATGCCTCTCGGAAATGAAAAAAATGTGTTTTCTTTTTTATTTTATTTTTACGAGAGGCACGGTATTACTTCCGCGAGAGGCCTAGATTTGCTTCCGCGAGAGGCACGGTCGTGCCTCTCAACAACAACAAAAAATGCATTTTCTGTTTTTGTTTTCTTTTGCGAGAGGCATAGTTTTACTTCCGCGAGAGACATGGATTTACTTTTGCGAGAGACATGGACGTGCCTCTCGAAAATGAAAAAAAAACATGCTTTCTATTTTTTTCGTGAGAGGCACGATTATGCTTCCGCGAAAGGCACATGTTTGCTTCTGCGAGAGGCACGACCATGCCTTTTAAAAGCTGATATTTTTCCTTCCACAAGAGGCATGGTATTTTCGTCCTTTTTTCATGAATTTTTTTTCATCAAAACATATAAGTATGGGACCTAGTTTTAAAGATCTCGACGCGAGAAATCAATTTTTGAAAGGATTACTTCTTAATTAGTGATTTTGGATGATTCCAGAGGCCGCGCGCTTGTCCACGAATAACATGCTGATACGACCCGATGGCGCATTAGAGGGGTGATCCCTATTTTGAGTTTTTTTCAAGAAAACATTTGATCTATTCATCTTTAATAATGAAAGTATAACAAATATCAGAAATAAAAATCATAACAAATTCGTCGACCATTTAACGACGACTATAATGAGTGAAGTATTTCGAGGTTACCCTTGTGGGGGACATTCAGGGATCGTTTTTTATGTCCCTAGAGAACGTAAGTTGTGCTTTCATCACATGTTACATGTTGGACGTTTTCTTTTTTGGATTTTATTTTTTATTTTCTATACACATTTTCACATTTTAGATGTTTTTTGGCCTTTTGGTTTTCGCCTGTTTTTTCTTGGATTTTTGAGAGAGAGAGAAATTTGCAATGTCCTTTTTTGCTCAAAAAATTGTGCATCCACGACAAGCACATATTTGCTTCTCCTGGAGGCATATATTTTCTTTCACGAGAATCACAATGGTGCTTCTCTAAAAGAAAAGAAAAACTATGCTTTCACGAGAAGCAAAAAATTTGCTTCCCATGAAGGCACAGATTCGAGAAACACAACTTGAAAAGAGAAAAATATGTGTTTCCATGCAAAGCACATATTTGCTTCTCGTGAAGACACATATTTAAGCACAGTTGTGCTTCTAAAAAAAACAATGCTTCCACGTGAAGCACATATTTCCTACCTGAGAAGTACAACTATCATTTTTGAATAAAACAATGTGCTTTCACAAGAAGCACATAACTGATTTCACGAGAAGCACAATTGTATTTTTGAAAGGGAAAAAAATTGTGTTCTCACGAGGAGGCGCATATTTGCTCGAAAAAGTGATTTTGGTTCCATTTTTTCTTTTTTTGTTACTATTTTTTTGTCTTCTGTTTTTCGTTTTTAAATTTACTTTATCATATTGTATTTTTTTTGAGTAGGGGGGGGGTGTTTATTTCTATTTATTTTGAAAATTGTGTTCTTCGAAACCTATCAACATGGATTCAGGAGATAATTTGTTTTGAATAAACAAATCGATGAAAAAGGAAAAAACTTCAACATAGCGACAACTGTCACACATGAAGTGTGCCACTTGTCAGCGACTAAGAAGGTGAGAGTGGCCTTTGCAAGGGGTAACCTTCAACAAGTGATTTCGCTATTTCACACGTAGGTTGCTGGATAGCAACATGTCGTGTACCCTTCAATAAATGCTAGTCCTCTGTATGTGCCGATCCAATCATGTTTTTCTCTAAACCGTTTTCGGGAAGTTTCTCGAAACTTTTCTTAACATTTTTTTGTTTTTTCTTTCCTTTTCTTTTTCATTTTTCCTTTTTATTTTATGTTTTATGGTTTTCTTTTCTTTCATATTTATTGAAATACATGAACTTTGTTGAAACTCGTGAACTTTTTCAAAATCCAAAACTGTTTATCAAATTCATGAATTGTTTTTTAAATATGTGGAAAATCATATTGAAGAATATCATTTGGAATTCAATAGCATTTTTTCACATTCGTGGATATTTTTTGAATTTACTATCATTTTTGAACTCGTGATCAGTTTTCTGTATTTCACAAACAATTTAGAAATTATGAACATTTTCAAAATATCGAACACTTTTTGAGTTTACAAACATTTTTAATGAATTCTAGAGCGTGGTTTAAATTCACAAACATTTTTTGAGTTCATGGTTATTTTACGAATTCACGGACATTATTGAATGCATGAACATTTTTTGAATTCATAAAAAAATTGAAATCATGAAAAAAAAATGTATTGTCAAACATTTTTGGTTTTTGGTGCACATTTCTTGTATTCACAAACATTTTGAATTCGTAATAAGTTTCCAATTCAAGAACATGTTATAAAAACCTAAAGACGTTTTTAAAATGTGGATCATTTTTCAATTTGATGAACAATGTTTTGAAATCCTAGACATTTTTTCCGTGAATAGCTCTCAAAGTAAAAATAAAAACAAAGGGCACCCAACCTGCATATGGGCCGCCCCAATCTGTACATGCGGGGTGCAGTAGGAATGCGCGATATTTATCTTTTTGCCGACCTACACAGCAAAATGGAGCTCCCAATGGGAGCATATGTATAATCGGAATGTACTAATTTGATTGTATATGTCCACTGACGCATTTAAAACATATGCATGAAAACCACATTTTTTAAAATTGACTAAACAAATACATATATTGGATGGGTATAAAAAGCAAGAAAGAAGAGAAAAAAGAAAGAAAGACAGAAAGTGATACCGTGGAACGGGTTCAGTTCAGGCAAGTTTGGACATCCCAAATTCTCCCTATATATGGGCTGAGTTTGGTGTTTTCCTCATAGCTTGAACAACTATAGTGAATTTACGGGCCTAAGTTGGAGAGGCCGCCCGGATATATGAAAAAGATTTGGGTGTCCCGTAGGAAATGTTGAGGTACTTGTGTACCAAATAGAGCTCCTATAGAATGCGCTCAATGCCGATTGTGCTCGCCGGCACTCACGCGTTGGCGACCAAGGACTGTCCTACCAAGGGGCACATGTCCGCTTTCATTCACTTGCCTAAAGAAAAATGTGCGCTTCCTTCGCTCTTGGATCTTGGTCTTTATGTGATCGACTTTGTTCGCTCTTCAAGAGAGTGTCCTGAAGATTGGGTCAGCCACTGATTATCGGCTTTTGTAAAAATCAAATGAACTAAAAAATCATAAAGATAAAAAACTTGAACCTTTGAAAAATCATGGACTAGAAAAGAGCTCATAGATTTGCAAAAGTTTCACAAATATTATTTTTCAAATTTAATGAAAAATTTCATGAATTTGAAAACAATTCATGGTTAAAAAAATCATTCAATGTTTCTAACAAGTTCATGGATTTGCCAATAGATCAAAAATTACAAAAGTTCATGGATATAACTAAGTACACACACTCTAAAAGTTCAAGATGAATTTGATTAAAAGTATATATATTTAAAAGTAAAATTAATGAATTTTAGGAAAAACATGAGTTATTTTCATAAATTATCCTCAGATGTGAAAAAGTTGATGGATTTGAAAAATGTTCACCAATTTGAAAAAGGTAAAGGATTTGAAAAAGTTCAAATTCTAAAGGGAATAGTAACACAACTTAAAATAACCATGAAGAAATCGGAAATAAATGAAAAGAAAAACGAAAGCAAACAACAGGGAATAAGAAACAGAAAGGGAAAAAACTCAAAAAAAACTGTTTGGGAACCTTCTAGAAGCATCAGAAAACTGGGCTGCACCAGCAGCTGCTGTACCTGAACGCAGGCCGCGAGTATACTACAAACGAGAAAGAAAACTAAATGGGTACTCTAACCAGCGATGAGGGCGCCGAATAGGGTTTGCACCGCAGGCTGCGTGGTCTTTTCGATCGATTTTGAGAATGTTGTAAGGCCATTATTGAAAATATTTTTTTCCCTTTTTTGTGTGTATGTTTTTACTGGTTCATTATTATATTACTATTTTCTTATTTTTGAATTCCTAGCTATTTCTAGAAATTTGAGAACATATTTTTAATTCGTTATCCATTTTACAATACAGGAACAGTTTCTGAAATGCAGGGAAACAATAATGGTTTTTATTTCATTATTATTTTTTGAAATTCACAACATTTTATAATCTATGGGAAATAATAATATAATTATTTAAATAAACTTCATTTAGCTAGGGAACTTATTTCAACTTTCTAATAAAAATGCATCAACATGTTTAAAAAATATGTGATTTTTAAAATGTCTACATTAGCCTGTTTTATACAAGTTTCAATAAAATAACCAATTGCAAGCTTTTGTACCAGTACCATGCACGAAACTAAATGAAAATGGCCAAAGTGCGCCGGTCCACTACGCGCCTGAGAATGGCTGTAGGAGGGTCACGCAAATGGCCACTGTGCCTAGGCCGACCAATTTAGCTGTAAGCTAGAATTGCATAGCGTTTTTGTGTGTGTGTGTGTGTTTTTGTCATTTTTCATTTCTTTTGGTTTGGTCTATATCTGGTCAAGTTTTTCATTTTGGTATTCCAGTAAATAGAATACGTTTTTAACGTAAAGTGAAATGTAGCATCTTAAAAAATTGGAAATATTTTTGAAAATTCCTAACGTCTTAGAAAAATATAGAAACTCAAAAAAAAAATTGAATTTGAGGTGATTGTTTTGAAACTGTGAACCGTTTTTTGAAAAAAAGCTAAAATAAAATAGGCAGTAAAAAACCGAAAAAACGAAAAGGGTGATTCTCAAAACTGGTAAAAACGATGTGAAACATTCTAAGAAGTTCTGAAAACCAGAATCCCTTGAGCTAGTTTTTCACTCCATCTGTGTGTTTCTTCCACAAGCGAGCATGAAATTGGAAACGACGTATACAAACATGTACTCCCTTCGTTCCTAAATATAAGTGTTTTTAGAAATTTCATTAAAAGACTACATACGAAGTAAAATGAATGAATCTATACTGTAAAGTATGTTTATATACATCCGTATGAAGTTTCCTAATGAAACCACTAAAAAGAGTTATAATTAGTAACGGATGGAGTAAGTACGAAGCCTACACCTTGTTAATTTTTTTACATGGGCGAGGCATATGGGCCAGGCCTAATAGGATGAGGTGTGCGTCTCGGGTGCAAATGCATGCTAACACATTAATTTTGTAATCTGTTATCTTTTTTCCAAATATTGTTATCCCTTTCCTCCTAGTTTTAGAAATAATCTTTCTGCATGAAAATCCTTTTAGAATGTATTGCTATTGGATGTTCATATATTTTTAAGAAATGCACCCATGGGTTTAGGAAAAAATGGTCGTGTAACTAAAAATGTGCCTGTATATTTGCAAATATTCGTGTGAATAAGAAAGTGTAATAATATTTGTTTTTTTAAAAGAAACATCATTAAATACACGATACTTTTTTAAATACATGATTACTGTTTTTAAAGTTTATTAAAAAGATTTTTCAAGAACCACTATGACCATTGTTTCCAACTTACGATAGGTGACATATAGATTTCATGTTCAAAGTAAGAAACCTATGTTAGAATAATGCATGGGAGGTTAAAAATATCCCTCTAAAGTCATGCAAAATCATGTTTTGCTCTCACATTGACACTGTGTACACCAAGGATGTCACAAATTCACTTAATGGCTAGAGAAAAAAAGTCATCCATGATAGTTCCAATGGGCTCATTTAATGGTCCAATTTGAATTGGCTATATTATTTGTAACATGATTTGACCTTTTTTGCTCAAGTTATGTGCCAAAATTTCAATTTAGAATTCGCTCACGTGATCGATGGATGTGTCCATGTACTCAACTATTTCCATGTATATCTTTTGTGGATTTTAGGGGAGTGTTTTTGAGATCCGTTACATGAACCACTCGCATAAAAGGCCAGATAGATGTTTGGGCTGTCCACTTCACCTATAATGGTAATACAATATGCCATATCAACATATAATACCTATATCTAATGGTTTACAACAATGAAATGTAATGACTAAAATTAAAATAGAGAACATGTAACAAGGGAATGCATGTAGAAAATGTGGAATACAATTATCCATCCCATTGTTGTCTTGATCATAAAAATGCCATTAGGCAAAGTACTAATTGCTTGAGACACACTACTAGACCGTGGAGCGTCTTGCCCGCCACAGTCTTTTCCATGAGCTACACAACAGTCTTTGCTATCAGGACAACGAGACGATAGACCATTTCTTAGTTGGTTGTGTCTTCCCCCGCATTGTTTCTAACGATATCCTCGCTTGGTGCCGCTTTACCGTCCCTCCCCTTGATGGCCGCTCCAAGTTCTTCGTCTAGTGAGAAGAGGTTGTCCTTGCATCACCAACCGCCCTGGAAAAGGATTGGTAACCATGATCATCCTCACGACCTGGATGGTATGGAAGCATCGCAACTCCTGCATCGTCGATCACGCGGGACCATTGAACATGGAGCTAACTCTCAGCACCCGGAACGAAGCTCAGCTCTAGACCAAGGCCGGAGCCACCTGGCTAAATAGCATTCTAGATGTAACCTAGTTCATGGGCTCCATGATGCTCCTGGACGCGCCTACTTGTGTACGCAGCTTGGGAGCTTAGAACACCTGTACTTTTCTATCTTCTCTATCAATAGTACGATACACAACTTTGCATATTTGCCAAAAAAGATTGCTAATTGCTGAATCGAGTGGATGCACCATATTGAACAACAACACCAAAATCCTCCAGGTAAAAAAAAGGTTATCCTTTGCAACTCATTTGGAAAATTCCCTAGTCATTTTTTATTATCACGCTCACGCCTAAGCATCCGAAGGTGCTCAGGGTCATTTTTGAATGTAGGCCCGAAATGAGACTCTTTAGGATAGAGATACAATTTTACAATAGTAATTAACGGCATAGTGCCGTTACTGAAAATGACACATTTGAGAATAGTGTAGATGCATTGTCAAGTTATTGTCTCCTGGTTGTGCATGCAAGTATAGGCTTTGACACCATAGAGTGATTGACAGCACACAAAGGGCTGCCCCCTATGTACCAGGGGTATCTTCCCACAGAGCCAGCGAGTCACTGCAGCGATCTGTCAGACTGTGTCACGGGACCCACTGTCAGAACCATGTCTCTCTAACCGGAACCATGGGTTTCCTTTTGATGGAACAGCAGTGCCTGGATGCCGCTAGGCCCCAGCTGATAACCCCAAACTACATATACATATGCCGCTAGACGTGATGTATTTGTTTCGTTGTATATGAATTCTCGAGAGGAGAGTATGAGAGAAAAGGAGACAAGGTGAGACTTGTCATGCTGGTACTACTACTTGTAGTGGCATCTTTCATTCTGTCCCGTTTCTTTTCACATGCCCACAGTTCACACACATGCATTGCTGGTTTTCAAGTACCTTGTGTTTATTCATGAATATTTTCGGGGGATTTGTCCGGTTTATCATCAATTTCTCCAACACAAATATATATGCCCAACTAGATTTTGAATGGTTGATGCCAAAAAATAAATTAAATGCACGCTCGGTTGGCTTTCAACGCGGCCCTCGTTCATCATCAATATAAGTAAACCCCAACTCATATACAAATCAAATAAATTTAATAGCCTTTGAGAAGGAAAGATGAAGAGCAACACACTCCACATTAATACCACTAGATCAGAGCAAGGGAAGTCCAAACCACGCCCCGAGCAAGAAAGCCCAACTTATACACGAGAAGCCCGATCTTATAGCCCAACATAAATCCTAAACAAGCGTTTTGAAACATTAAAAGAAAATAGGCCTCCGTCACAGTTTATAAGGCACGCACGTGTATCTAGGTCGTTAATTTGACTTATATAAAATTTATTGTTTAATATAAAAATTATATCATTAAAAAATAGAACATCTAAATTTTTTTTAATGATATATTTTTTATAATATATGTTTATCATTAAGTTGGTCAAAGTGACGACCTAGGTACACGTGCCGGANNNNTAAACTGAGATGGAGGGAGTATAATGGTTTTGTTATTAAATTTAGTAAATGATTTATTTTATTTTTTTGGTGTGAAAAGGTCTTATCCATTAAAATCACTAATTAAGAAGCACTCTTTGCAAAGGCCACTCTCATCACCTCACGTTGCAGTGCGCCACTTGTTGCAAACAGTCGCTACTTGTCGCAACCTTGTGGTTTCCTTTTTTCTGTAGATCCGTTTATTCAAAATGTTTTATCTCTTAAATTGTGCGTCCAAATCTCAAACCGTATTTACCATTGCATTCCTCATGTTGAGATCTTCAAAACTTGATCCCGTATTGATAGGTTTTGATGAACTTTTTTCACACAAAAAAAAAACCAGACGAAAAAACCTTGCCTCTTGCGGAAGAAAAAAATAAAACATATATTTTTTTGTTTCTGAGAGGAATGCCCGTGCTTCTCGCGGAAGCAAATCCGTGTCTCTCGCTGAAGAAAAAGAAGAAGAAAAAAAATACTTTTTTTCGTTTTTTATTCGTGCCTCTCGCGGGGAAAAAAAGAAAACGTGTTATTTTTTCGTTTTTGAGGGGCACGCATGGAAGGGAAAAAGCTCATTTTTTTATTTTCTAGAGGCACGACTGTGCCTCTCATCGAAGCAAATCATGCCTCTCGTGAAAGCAAAATCGTGCCTCTCGGATAAAAAAAAGAAACCACATTTTTTCCCTTTTCAAGAGGCACGACTATGCCTCTCGTGGAAGCAAACCGTGCCTCTAGATGAAGACAAAAAGTGTTTTCATGCATTGTTTTTTGAACTTTTCCGTCCAAAAGCTAAGAAAGACTGGTAAAAAACCAAAAAGTCGGAAAACCCAAAAAAAATCATCTAAGAGCCAAAAATGCGTGTGAAAATAGTTATCCGAAAGGAGCACTCAAAACGCGACACGTGGCTGCGGCTAAAATTAACTTTTGGGAGCACTCCTTTGTTATTTGCTCCCCCTTAGACTACTCACAATGGGGAGTAACATACAGTAGTAACAAGCGTATGTTACTACTCTGAGTTACTACCTTCACAATAGATAGTAACATAAGGGTAGTAAGAGCATCTCTAGCAGACCCCGCATCTCGCCGGCCCGCAAAACGCGTTTGCAGTTCACGCAAAACAGCTTTTGC